>SRLM01000381.1:585365-737199 GCA_015708895.1 Populus ilicifolia | reverse complement strand
CTCCTGCATTTGGGAGAAGACATCAATCTTTTCGTCGTGTCACTAGGTTAACCTGTTAAACCCAAAATCTGGGTTATGAGATCTGGATAGCTTTATAAAAAACAATTAAAATAAATTATAAAGTTCAATTCATGATTAATTCAATGTTGAAGGATAACATTGAAAAAAAAATCAAATAACAAAAAGAAAAAAAATTCTCAAAGTTAACCTGTAAAACTTGTAATTCGAGTCATGAGAATATAATAATCTTATAAAAATAAAAAATAAATAAATTATAAAACTTAATTTTTAATAAATCTAAATTAAAAAAAATATGTTATCTTAATAGAGGTTGATGGTTTACAAGGAAGTAACGAGTAAATTCATATTTTCATATAAAGCAATCCAAAATAAATTATAAATCACAATTAATAATCAACTCAATGTTAAATGATAATTTTTAAAAAATATCAGAACATAATTTGAATTAACTAATGTTAACATTTCAAATTTGTGACCTAGATCATGATACTAAAATAACCTCATAGAAAGTAAATTAAAATTAATTATAAAACTCAATTCATAATTAATCAAATATTAAAGAATAAAATTTAAAAAAACCTTCAATTAAAAATGATAGAAAAAAAAACTCATGGTGAACCCGCAAAACTCGTAACTAAGGTTATAAAACCAAGATAATAGAAAGCAAATAAAAATAAATCATGAAGTTCAATCTTTAATAAACCCAATATTAAATAATAAAAATAAAAATAAATAAATAAATATTATAGTGAAGGGTGATGATCTATGAAGAAGTGAATAATGAATTCACATCCCCTGCATAAAGAAAAATAAAGTCCAATTCATAATTTATTCAATGTTGAGCAATGACATTTAAAAAAATAATAATAATCTAGAGCAAGTTTGGTTAACTTATCAAAGTTGTTATTTTGATTATAAGATCAAGATAATATTATTTAAAATAAATCAAAATAAATTATGAAGTTCAATTCCTAGTTGATATAATATTAAACAAATAAACTAAAAAAACAAAAAATACTTGGATTCAATCTACTAAACTCATAATTTAGACTATAAGATAAGAATAATCTTATATAAAGAAAAATAAATAAATTTATGAAACTCAATCTTCAATAAACCTAAAATTAAATAATAAAATTAAAAAAATTATTTAAAAGAAAAACAAAAACAAAGTATTATTCTAGTGAAAGATTATGATTTATAAAAAAAAAATAGTAAATTCACATTGTAGTTTAGTTTTTTTTTTAAAAAATTCAACATAATAGGAAACATGTTATTAGTCTTCATATTAAATCTCTTTATCTTAAAATAGAAAGATTTTAATTATAATAGAAATAAAACATATTGGTTTTTCAATGTGTTTCTACCAATCAAGTCAGTCTCAATTTTTGACAATTCAAATTCACTGTAACTCTTTTTTTTTTTGAAACTCTGGATTTTATTATGGCCATTATAGATTATAGATAATATTAGACATATTTAGCACTTCAAATATTTGCAATATTGAGTATCCTGATGTCTTTTTTATTTAAATTACGTTGAATGCCATTATGATTTATCATCTCAATTTAAATAGATCTAAAGATTGTTTGCACTTGATTATTCCTAGATTACTTGCCAGTGCTATGCTATAAGTTGCATTAAAAATATTTTAGAAGATAAAAAAGAAGAAGATATTGCTAATATATTTTTTAGTAAAATAATAATTATAAACTCAAAATTTGATGTATATTAAATTATTTTTTAAATATTAGTATGGTGATATATTAGATAGACATTGTATTTTTAAAAAATATTAAAATTATAATATATTGAATCAACTTAATAGATTAACCTGTCAAATACGTAACGCTAGTTATATAATTATAATAAAAAATTAAAATAAATTATTAAACTTGACTTTAAATTAATAATAAAATTAAAATAAAATATTTAATTAAAATAATAAAAAATAACTTAACTCAAGTTAATATTATAAAGAAATCTAAGGCATGAAATCAGTAGACATTAAGCCGGTACCAAATATATATTGTCAATAAATGAAGCCTCCATCTAGGGATTTAATAGAAACTATGGATCCTATAAAATAATACTAGTTGCAGATATTTAAGTAAATGATTAAGCATGCTTGAGGAAGGAATGATACCGTTTTCACTTTATTTTTTTTTAAGAAATGCTACCTTAACTATATATTATTTATTTATTTAGCCACATCTTTTTGGTTTTGTTAATATTATGGTACAAATTAATTGATTATTATATTATATTTACAGGTATTTAAAACAAATAATAGCATTTGATTAAAATTAATAAATATTAAAATATTTTGAAAATACTAAACTTTATAATTTATAACTTTTTAATAACTTTTATATTACATAAGTACATATTTTCTTATTAAAGTAATTCTTAAATTCAGAAAACTGCATTTAAAAAAAGGTTAAATAATACAATAACATAAATATTATTTTAAAAAATTCTCTTTTGAATATAATCAATATATCTCTAGATAAAAAAAATATATTAAAAGTTAGTGTGTTTTAAAAGTCTATAATACCAAACAGAAGACTGATCTTATTATGAACTTTAAAGCATTTTAATATATATTATTCGATAGAAATAGAATAAAAATGCAAAACTAAAATCTCAAAGTGAAGATCATTGAGTGATGCCATTAATTAAATATGCACTTAACTATGAATATTTATTTGGTAAAAATTTGTCTTGAAGGGCAAATTAGTCCATAAAAACCCTTAATTAGCAATGAGGTATGACTTGTGAATAATTGCGACCTAATAAATAAAAAGAGGTGAGGGCTGGCGAGGGCTTGTGAGAGCGCGGGCTGGTCAAGTGGCAACCGCTACATGACACGCTCCACACACGTTTACCGTGTGCCCCTCCTCATTGCCACCAACCTTCAACGTCTCCCCATTAATACGTATATAGTGATATATCTTCCAAATCAAACAAATACTATAATAATTCCTGTCTATTTTTGGATGTCACAAATACTATATATAGTGATATATATCTTCCAAATTTAATACAAAAGTTAACTTTAATCTTCTGACTTTTCAATTAATGTATTTTTAATATTTATAATTTCTTAAAACTCACTCTTGATTAAGAATTTTTTTTTATTATTTGAGATAAAAGAAAAAATTATTAGATTCAAGTGGAAGAGAGAAAAATTCATCAATTTATAATATTTTTTATAATGAAAAAAACTTGATTGTAGTATCAAAATTTTTTATTTGATAAACAAAATTTTACAAGAATATCTTTTTACTTTTATTGTGTTTAGGAGAGTAGATATGATATTAAGAAGTTGTTTGATTTGGATTGATTTTTCTATTGATTTTTGGATTATTTAAAATTCTAAATAAATTTATTTAGATTTATATGGTTTTTTAAGGTAAAAAATCTATTGAAGAATGAGTTTTTGTTTTGTATAAAATATCCCACTCCAACTTTTCTTTGTTGAAAAATGTTTTTTAAATTTGTTACTAATGTTTTTGGGTTGTTTTTTCTTTATTTTTTGTTATGTAATTTTTTTAAATTTTATTATTTAATATTAAATTTTTCTTGATTTTTTTTGAATTTTATCTTTTAAAATTTAATTAATTTTTGTATTAATCTTTAAATTTATTTTAGTTTGCTTATTATAAAATTATTGAGGTCTTGAAAAAATGTATTTAATTTTGCAAATATCTATTTTTTGATTGTAAAATTAAATTAAAAAATATTTTTTAAAAAAATTATTAAATTTAAGTGAGAAATATGTATTGCATCACCTGCTTCGTAAATTAATTTGGATTCTTTTAAATTTTTAATTTTTAATTTTTTATAATTATTTTTTATAATTTTATTATTTATTAATTAAAAATTAAATGTATAATTTATTTTAATTTATTTTTTTATAAAATTATTATAATCTGATATGGGAGTTTAACGTATTAATATTAATTTGAGCTGCTTTGTTTTAACTTTTCATTCAAATTTTGACCGTCTACAGTAAAGAGTAGCATCTCACCCTTCATCACGTGCCATATCTTTCCCTCACGTGTAATCATTAAAAAAATACTAACTCCTGCTTACGTCACTATCCACCGTGTCAACTGGTCTTCCACGTGGCACCAATCCAACTATATAAACCTACCTCCCTTATCAGTACGCTCCCTTATCAGCCATATCTCCATGAACAAAACAGACACAGAAAAAAACACAAAGCAAAACTAACTGCCAAGATTTAAAAAAAAAATATTTTTTTTATGTGAGTGGAGAGAGTGCTTTTCGAAAATGGCGACGTCGTTACCGGAAATACAGCAGTGTGGAGAGGGATTAGTTTTGTCAAAATCGACGAAGAGAGTGGATTCGAAAGGTGGTTTCGAAAGCGAAGAAGAAGACACGAAATCGCCGATTTTGATATTTTTGTACTTTCATAAGGCGATTCGGAATGAGCTTGACACGCTCCACCTATTAACCCTGGCTTTTGCTACCGGTCATCAGATTGTGGAGATTAAATCGCTCTTTCAACGTTACCGGTTTCTCCGCTTGGTTTATAAGTATCACTCTAATGCTGAAGATGAGGTCTGCCTTTTTCGTTTTTGCTTTTTTATGTATCCTTTGATTTTTTTAATAATAACTGTTTAATGTTTTTGTTTGCAGGTATAGTAATTAATTATGATTTAAAGAAAGTACTCTGTGTGTGTGTGTGTGTAAATAATTGGTATAAGGATAATAACTTGAAATTTTTTGGAAACTTGTAATGTAGTAGTAGTAGTAGTTGTTATCATAATAATAAAATAAAGAAAAAGATATTGATTTTGTTTTGCAGGTTATCTTTCCAGCTCTTGATAATCGTGTGAAGAATGTGGCAAACTCGTATTCATTAGAACACAAGGGTGAAAGCATTCTTTTCGATCAATTATTTGAGCTTCTAAATTCTTACACTCAAAATGATGAAAGTTTTCCACGTGAGTTAGCCTCCTGTACCAGAGTCCTTCAGACATCACTTAGTCAGCATATGGCCAAGGAAGAGCAGCAGGTGAGGTTTCGTTTTTGCCCTTTATTTACTTTCCGTCTACACAGTTCAATGAGAATACTCTTTATTTATGAGATATGGCATGTAATTGATGAGTAGATATAACTTGCATGTTGAAAAAATAATGTTGTAATTAATACATTAGAGAAGCATTTTTAAGATGTCATGACGTTTTTTTTTTTCAACTGAGGGACTCATTACCTAAATTTCGACCATATATATATGTATATATACAGGTTTAATTCAGCTCTAGCTCTTTACTTGAAAAATGCTGTCAATTATAGGTTCAGAACTCAATCTTCGTAAATTTTCTCTATCTCAAATCAAGGGATGCTATTCTATTGTTTTGGATAATCTCCTGAATTGCCATATGCTTCTCTAGTTTACATTCTAGCCATTTGACTTGATGCTAGGAGTCTCTTTGTCCACATTTCATGTATGGTTTTGATTTCTCGTCGTCATGGACTTAGTGTGATGGCTGTGCATACAAATGATGTATACTCTATATTTTTCAAGATAAAAAATTCTTATATGTGGAAGAAATTCTTGAGCTTGTGGTTGGGGAGGGGGAGGGAAGAGGGCGCTTGCCTTGTGACAGTCAGGCACAATACAATGAAACCATTTGAGAAATAGAATAGGCATGCAGCTGCCATATAATGTGTCAGAGCATGGATGTAACAGTTACATGAAAGGAGGAAAGTTTCATATAGGTAACAATTTAAAAATATAATATGATGTATCGGGTGCATTAGGACCAAGGGAAGTGTGTGACAGTTTGATCTTGTATAGAAAGTAATGTATCCACATGTCTTTCTTGTGTATCCTTGTGCATCAATGAGTGGAACTGAATTATCATATATGATTCTTGCCAATCTGGTAGCATGTTGTGAATATGAAATCTCTTCAAAGAAAGGTGAGATCATTTCTCTTCCAGATAGTTTAATTTACCGTATCATTGAAATGCCATAAAGGCAAAACAAATGGCCTTTTAGCAGGAAGGAAATGATCGTTGGAGCAGAGAATACCTTTGGATAGGTTACAGCAGAATACTTAGGTTTTAACAATTATTTATTCCAGGCATAAGAATGTTGCAAATATCTATTTTAGTCATTTCACTATTTGATATGTCAGGTTTTTCCCTTGCTTATTGAGAAGTTCTCAGTCGAGGAGCAGGCATCTCTAATCTGGCAGTTTATATGCAGCATTCCTGTTAACATGTTGGCTGAGTTTCTTCCTTGGCTTTCATCCTCTATTTCACCAGTTGAATACCAAGACATGCTCAAGTGCCTAAGCATGATAATTCCAAATGAAAAGCTTCTGCAACAGGTAAGCACTTTTCATCCATCAATTCCCCCCATGTTGGATATATTATGTGCACAGCATGTGTGGTTGATTAAAATGCTTTCTCAAAATAGGTTATTTTCACCTGGATGGAAGGGAAGAAGAGCACAGATGCAGTTGAAAGTTATGTAGATAATCATGAGGTTTTAAGCCAGAAGGATTCTCCTACTAGCATGTTAACTTTGGAACTGGATAAAGAAAAATGTACCTGTAAGAAATCCAAGAGTGGGAAAAGGAAATATTTGGAGCCAAGTAATGAGGATTCTGATACCATGGAAACAAATCCAATAGATGAAATTCTTCTTTGGCATAATGCTATTAAGAGGGAGTTAAATGAAATAGCTGATGAGGCTAAGAAGATACAAAGCTCTGGAGATTTTACTAATTTATCAGCATTTGATGAGCGGCTGCAATTCGTTGCTGAAGTTTGCATCTTCCACAGGTATTTTTCCCTTCTATTGTTTAACTTTGCGGCCAAAGGGATATTTATTTCCCACCTTTTTCTTTTTGCCTTTTCTTAACTTCTTAATTTTGTCATACCCATATATGATCTAGAATTATTTGTTCCTCTCATAATTGGGAGATATTGTAGTGCATCATTTTTCTTAGAATAAATGCTTATCTTCATAGCTCAGAGTATGCAGAAATAAGCTTGCCTAGGCTTCTATAAAATTATCATCTGCCATATGGATGCTGTTACATGATAATGGTGTATCTGAAAGACTCCTGGAAAAGCCCCAGAAGCAGAACAACATGCATGCAATTATTCTGTTTCGGAATGGATCTGTTGGGCACCATACTGTATTTTCAAATGTTCAACATGCCAATTTTGAACTTTTCAATTGTCATATACATCTTAGTTGTGATTTGAACTCTCTGTCTGAAACATTTTTCCTTTTCTGATTACAGTATTGCTGAGGACAAAGTCATATTTCCTGCTGTAGGTGGAGAATTTTCATTCTCAAAAGAGCATGCGGAAGAAGAAAATCAATTTAACGAGTTCAGATGTATAATTGAAAGCATTCAAAGTGCAGGTGCAAGTTCTAACTCTGTAGCTGATTTTTATGCAAAGCTATGCTCGCATGCTGATCAAATAATAGAAACTATACAAAGGCACTTCCACAATGAGGAAATTCAGGTTAGCTTTCCTTCTCTAGACAATATCTCTTTCAAGGGATGTTTGGCATTTTCACCAAGTCATGCATCAATTTTCCAGTAATAATGAACTGGCATCACTGTGTCTTGTCAAAAGGAGCCAGTCATGGGAGTTGGAGGGTTTGATAATGTATGGAGGTGCTTAGTTAAAACATAAAATACATCACCTGGGTCTTAGAAAGATTGTATTAGACACTCTGGTCTTTTAAAGACAAGTCACTGGTGTTGCATGACTAGAAAACTTTAGCGCCAAACATCCCCTTTTGATTCTTCAATTCTGTATGCTAAGCTCCTTGCATTTCTAGGTTCTTCCACTTGCCCGTAAGCATTTTAGCTTCAGAAAACAGAAGGAACTTTTATACCAGAGCTTGTGCATGATGCCTTTGAAAGTGATTGAGCGTGTCTTGCCATGGCTGGTGGGGTTGCTAACAGAACACGAGGCCAGGAATTTCCTAAAAAATATGCAATCAGCAGGTTTCTATATTATGCTTCTTGTAGCACATATTATGAATGCTTTCTATTAAAAAATCACTATTACTTACTCAATTCTAACGAGTTACTTTGGTTCAGCTCCAGCAGTAGACACAGTTCTTGTAACTCTTTTTACTGGTTGGGCATGCAAGGGTCGTAGCCAAGGTGTGTGTTTGTCTTCAAGTGCAATTCATTGCTGTCCAGCTGATATTGAGAAAAAATTTGTTCCATCATGCTGTGCGCATTTGTGTGTGTTTTGTTCGGAGGATAGTCTTGTGTCAATCAGTGAAGGTATCAAAAGGCCACAAAAAAAAAACATCTCAGGATCTTGCAAAAATAGCAATCTCTGCAACCCTGTAGAGACTCCGGATGCCCATGAACCATCTTGTTCTGATCGGTCTTGTTGTGTCCCAGGTTTGGGAGTAAACAGCAAAAATCTGGGATTGACTTCTCTGTCCACAACCAAGTCTTTGCGATCTTTATCTGTCAAATCCTCTGCTCCAGCCCTTAACTCCAGTCTTTTTGTCTGGGAAGCAGATACGGTCTCTTGTGATATGGGGTATACAGAACGACCGATAGATACTATTTTTAAATTTCATAAAGCCATAAGCAAAGACTTGGAGTATCTTGATGTCGAATCTGGAAACCTCAGTGATTGTGATGAGGCATTTATTCAGCAGTTCATTGGAAGATTCCGTCTATTATGGGGCTTATACAGAGCTCATAGCAATGCTGAGGATGAAATTGTTTTTCCAGCATTAGAGGCTAAAGAGGCACTTCATAATGTTAGCCATTCTTATACACTAGACCATAAACAGGAGGAAGAATTATTTGAAGACATTTCATTTGTCCTTTCTGAGCTTTCACACCTTCATGAAAATTTGCAGAAGTTTCAAGTGATGGAGGACCCAACAGGAAGTACCCTGGAGCATTCTATTGGTCATCTCAATGATTACATGGGAAAGTACAATGAGCTAGCTACTAAGATTCAATGGATGTGCAAATCTATAAGAGTTACTTTAGATCAACATATTAATAGAGAAGAACTTGAGTTATGGCCATTGTTTGACAGGCATTTTTCAATTCAGGAGCAAGACAGGTTGGTTGGTCGCATAATTGGGACCACGGGGGCTGAAGTACTGCAATCTATGTTGCCTTGGGTTACTTCTGCCCTGACTCAAGATGAACAAAATAAAATGATGGACACATGGAAACAGGCAACAAGAAACACAATGTTTAATGAGTGGCTTAATGAATGCTGGAAAGAAACTTCAGCATCACTTGTGCAGACTGAACCATCAGGAGATACAATTTATAAAGAAGAAGGTATCTCCTGCATATGAGATTTTGGTTTTTGCTTGAAATACTGTGCAATGCCATGTTTATTTGAATTTTTCTGGCAAAGGCATGATTGGTTGCAGGCTAATGATGAGTATTTCACTAATTTCAGCTCTTCTTATTACAGGCAGAGAGTTTCAAGAAAGTTTAGACCAAAGTGATCTGTTTAAGCCTGGGTGGAAAGATATCTTCCGCATGAATCAAAATGAGCTTGAATATGAGATTAGAAAGGTTTACAGGGACTCGACTCTTGATCCTAGGAGAAAATCCTATCTTGTTCAAAATCTTCTAACAAGGTTATTTTCTGGTGATTATGATCTTTATTTTTCTCCAATCTGATACCTTAGCACGTGCTTGGATTTATGTAGTTGCTAGCTCTTTTTTGATCTTTCTTAAAGAAGGCCTTACTTTCCTGATCATGAATTCTACTGTTATGTAAATGGTTTGTTCTAGCCGCTGGATAGCTGCTCAGCAGAAGTCACCTCAAGAAACTGCAGGGGAAAATTCTACTACTGCTGATGTAATGGGATGCTTCCTAACATTTCGAGACCCTGAAAAACAAGTATATGGGTGTGAACACTACAAGAGAAACTGTAAACTTCGTGCTTCTTGCTGTGGTAAGCTGTTTGCTTGCAGATTTTGCCATGACAAAGTTAGTGATCACACGATGGACAGGTAAAGCTTGATATGATTCATAGCATTTCAGGTTTCAAGTGAATTCTGAATGTATGATGTTTTGTTCAATCACCATAGAAAAGCAACACTGGAAATGATGTGCATGCGCTGCCTGAAGGTCCAACCAGTAGGGCAAATCTGTGCAACACCAACATGCAATGGTCTTTCAATGGCGAAATATTATTGCAACATATGCAAGTTTTTTGATGATGAAAGGTATGCAATTATAACTTTTGCAATTCTAACTTTTCTATCAACCAATTGTCAAACTCATTAGATTCAATGAACAGAAAACATTTAAAACTTGTTTTATTATTTTAATGTTGCTTTGGCTTGAGAATGATCAAACAACATGAATAGATAGAGGTCCTTTTCCCTGGTCCAGAAACAGCTTGATTTCTTTTGTGATGGTTATCTATTGCTTAGATATGTGGAAAGATACTAAAGAACCTTGGGCGTATTAAATTCATCTGCTGTAACTGGAGTTCACATCTACTTGAATATATATATATATATATATATATATCCAAAAAAGAGTTCCATCTTAAATTCCTAGAATGCCACTTGCCACTTAAATAGATATAAGTCACTCTAAATGTTTGTATAGCTTCAAATTTGCATTATCTTTGTCTATCCTAATTAATCATTTGAATACTGAATTATTATGATGGGTAGTTAACTTCAGCAGCCTATGTGTGGAAACTTGTAGTTTTCTGCTTCTAACTGACATTGGCATCAATCAGGTGCCACAAACCATAAATTTTGCACTTTGTGCTTCAGTGTTGGCGCTGACTTGCTTTACTTGCTGGGCATCACATGCTAAAGCCATCCATTTCTCCTGACAGGCCAAATTGAATAAGAAATTAATAATCATACTGTAAGAAGAAGTCAGATTAGGGAGGATCAGTGTACCATTCCTTGAAGGAATTGAAATGACATTTCAAGAAGTCTAGGGACGGAGAACTGGTATTGCCTAGTCTAACAGGAAAAATTAGGAAAAAAAAAAACTTGCCATACAATTTCGATGTAATCATGAAGCTCATTCCTCATGACTTGTCGTGTTCACTAAATTAGGAAATACATATTGGGGAAACTGTGTGACATCAAATATTGATGGACAGAACATATTTGCATTGCTCAAAAGTAGGTTCTATTTCCTCTGAAAGTCTTCAATTTACAATGGCATTTCAAGTTGATAGAATTTCTTGAAAACTAAAATTGAGCTGGTTAGTTTGCTTTTGAATGACAACCATGTTATTATTGAACATTTCTATGTTAGCTTTTGTTTCTATTATGGTTTTGGTAGTCATTTTACTTTTTTTCATGAATGTATTTCCGACTTCAGGAGTGTGTATCATTGCCCATTTTGCAATTTATGCCGTGTTGGGAAGGGTCTTGGTATTGATTTCTTTCATTGCATGACTTGCAACTGTTGTTTGGGGATTAAGTTAGTGAACCACAAGTGCCTGGAGAAAGGTTTAGAAACTAACTGCCCCATTTGCTGCGATTTTTTATTCACATCAAGTGCAACAGTCAGAGCATTACCTTGTGGCCATTATATGCATTCCTCATGCTTTCAGGTTTTGTATACTCTCTTGTTTTCAGTACATGTTTCATCTGTTTTTCTTCATTTATCTTGATTCGTGCATTTCAGAAACGTGGCTTATTTTTCTCCTCCATCTCATGTTCTGTAGGCATATACTTGCAGTCACTATACTTGTCCAATATGCTGCAAATCCTTGGGATATATGGCGGTAAGAGCACAGTTTCTTGCTATAGTTGTTGTCATCAGAGATGTGCATTACCTTGCTCATTGTAATATAGTTTGTATCTCACCAGGGGCGCTTGAGGAGATGACAGTGAAATTGATGATCAGTTGAACTAGAATGCCTTTTACCAAGAGAGGAAGGTTTAAAAATTGGGGATAAACAAACAAGTATTGTTACTTGTCGAGAATTGGATTTCCCCAACCCGTAATTATATATTTTGCAGAATTTACCTAGCTTTTCTAGGATGCTTGTTGGTGGTTTATTCTTTTGATACCAAGAAGACTAGAATTTTCAGTTTTCAGTTTGATTTAGCTTTTCCAATGGCTTTATGGGGACTCCTGGAATGACTGCCATTTGCTGTTTCCCTGTGCTCTTGCTGATTGAAGGAAAAGGTTGGACAGCTTCTTCCTATCCTCAAGGAAAAATTCTTCCCTGTTAGGACAGAAATTCATCGTTAGGATAAATTCCCTTCTAAACAATAAAATTCTCAAGGTAATCGAGGATCTTTTGCACATTTGATGATACCCATTAAACGTGAACTTCATTCCCTTGGGCAACAAGAAATATCTAATACACAGTTGACTAGTTTATAAGAACTTTCTTGTGGTTCAGGTATCGTAATTGTTTTGATGGATTTCATCCTAGCGCTATAGAACTACAAAGTCTATCCTCTCCATCCTGCACAGGATACATCCCATCAGCATTATTTGTTAAATTCTACTGAATCATTAATATAATGATAGGCACAAAATTTTGTCATCATAGTCTTTCTGTTTACTTGGCTATGAAATGCGTGAAGCATCTGTTATGTTGTTATAACAATTATTGTAAACCCACCCAGGTTTATTTCGGCATGCTTGATGCGTTGTTGGCTGCCGAGGAGCTGCCAGAGGAATACAGGGATCGTTGTCAGGTACACCTGCCTCTACAATTGATCTCTCCGGTGCTTTGCATTCTAGTGAAAGTCATCATAACGCACTATTTTTTTCTAGTGAAACAAGAAAATATCTCAATTATAGTTTACAGAGCTATCTCTTTCATTCTTCTTTTATTGATCCAAAACACAAAAAGGAGAGGAACAGAAAGACACCCTTCATTGCAATATTAACGAATTCGCTTTAGATTTGTATGGGTTCCCAGAATTATGTGTTCATACCCTATCCGCACAAACTTGAAATCTCTTCGCCTTTTCCTCTGCCGGATTTCTCACAAGCATGCCAGTTTTCCGGTGAAATTTCTTCTTTCCATTTACATGAAAGAAGAAATGGGTTTCTCTTAATTTCCGAGGGGATTGTGGCTTTTACTGAGATTAAAACTGAGTCAAAGCATTCAACTTGTGCTGCATTACTAGGACAAATTAAAATCTAGTCATCTTTGTTTAATTATAGTCTAATTCAGAAGTGTTTGTTTATGTTCTTGATTATACTCCACGTTGAGACCTGTGATCATATTTTAATGCAGGATATACTGTGCAATGATTGTGATCAAAAGGGGTCTGCACAATTCCACTGGTTATATCATAAGTGTGGATTATGCGGGTCTTATAACACCCGGGTAATCAAGAATGAGGTGACCCATCCCAACTGCACCACTCTTCTCTGACAGCTCATTTCTTAAACAAAGGTCTAGGCTCATGTCTGTATGTACATTTATGGCTAATCAATCAAATTTTATTTTGATTTTATTCCCCTCGCCAAATAACATAACAAAATAGAGAAATTTGCCAACAAAAATAGACTAAAAGGGAATGGTGAAATCAACATGGCCAATCGCTGTAGCTCTAGAATGGGTACCCTGGATTACGGTTTTGCTCTTATAACAGAGGCGTTTGGCGTGTAGGAGATTAAGGGGTGTTTTTTTTAACTTGAAAGTAAAAATACAAAATTATCTTTGGAGTCAAAATGACATATAGGGTATATTTGTTATTTTACTATATATATTTTTTGTTATTAGTAAGTGGGCTGAGAGGCAGGTTTATACTTTACTATATAATAAATATTATTTAAAAAATGATTAACACGTGCATTACACGTAAATGTTGCTCGTTGTGTTTGGGTGACGCACCTGGTAGCGTCTTGGGTGGCATTTGGAACTTCTTGACAGTCTCTTCGTCTTTAACTGGTGTGTGTCAGCGATGGGTGGTTTTTTTTTTTTTCCTTTTTTTTCACCCAATCCTTCAAGTTTTCAAAGTAGTTGATTTTTTTTTTGGATTTGATATCTAGTTTTTTTTTTTTTTAAAATTTTTTATTCTAGGCTTTTTTTTAAGTTTTCACTTTAATTCTTATTTTTTTTCTTAATTTTTTTATACAAATTTTATTGATTTTCAATCTCTTTTCTTAATTCAAATATATGGTATATTTTTTTTTGGAGTTTTTTGTTATTTTGTAAAATTATTTTTCTTTTTAATTTTACTATTTAATTAAAAATTTATAGTTGATATTTTTTTTAATTTTATCTTTTTACATTTAATTTTTATATTCTAAGTTTTATAATTTTTTACATTTAATTTTTATATTCTAAGTTTTATAATTTTTTAATGTATAATGCTTCCGGTCTAATATTTTAGGTCATAGGTTTAAAAAAATAATAAGAGGTGTCATCTTAACATTTTTTTTTATAAAATTAATTTTGTAATTTTTTATGTTAGATTATGTTAATTTCATGACATTGATTATAGATTTAATATATTAATCTGAATTGATTTTTTTATTACTCAAATTATATGTGTGTAATGCTAATTTAAGTTGTTTAATATTTTTTAATTATTTTGTATTTAATTTTTCCGTTCAAAAAAGTTTTTTATCAAGGTTATATTGGTCATTTTAAAAAGAGAATTAGTCTGTTTAAGATCGCTATTTATTTTTTTTCATTCATTTAAAATAAAATCAACTTCTTTAGTTTGATTGGCGCTGCAACCTAAACACTCCTTTTTCTTTAAAATACGGATGTGCATCTAGTGGGTCAGTATAATAGAAGCCCATCATTTTTGTTCTATGCTTCAAGATAGTCGGTTAGCGCAGCTGAAGGTAGAAGAAAGTTGGCAGAAATAGATAAGACCATTAAAATGTTGTTTATGCACATAGATGTCTGTTTGATCAAAGCTTGAGAGGGCTGGTTTGCTCAAATCACAAGAGGCTTCAACAATTTGTCTTGTCCGAAATCACAGTACAGGGAAGGGATTAGGCATTGGATCATCGATACAGCAATTTTTTTAACTAATATATTTGGAGTTTGGAACATAAGAAATATTGGTCTTGCCATGGCAAAGGATCGTTTGGCGAATATGGGTTTCTTCTATTCATTTTCATGTCAATTAATTGATTGTTGATATATGGTTAGCTATACATTTAGTTTTTCTTTTGTGAACATATTTGACCAAGTATAAATAGAAAAAAAAAAAAAACAGAGTGATAACGAATGTGCTCAAATTAAAGAACAGAATATAAGGCAAGTTGTAAGAAATAAGAAAAATATGATGAATGAATTATAATTTAACCCATGTAGTTTATCAAAATTAAACAATGGATTGGTTAGTGCTAATCATCCTCACTTAACTATTTCTTTAATCTTCTGGAATAATTGAAATTTCTCATCTGAGCTATATCTCTTCTTTCTTTTATTTTCCAAAAAATAAAATTAATTTAAAAATAGCATGAATCTTGACATCATAATATAGATTAAATATATAGTTTTTAAGACCACAACGGTGTAGAAAATAACTAAAGCATATGAAAAAAATGGATTAATGCTGCCCAACATTCCTGTACCTTTTGTTTTGTGTTTAAAAAATTACTCTACTATTTTTTCTTCTAATATCAACTCTATACGTTACATTTTCATTATTATTATAATTTTTTTTGTCAATTATTATTCCTAGCATTATTAAAAATTAACATGTTCCACATGCTCATAGTATAGAATTTCTAATGATTTACATTACAACCACTAAAATCTCTAAAAAATTTCACATATATTTTATTTTTATTAGAAATAAGTCCTTAAATAAAAGTATTTTGGTCACCATATTTGCTAGTATTTATGATTTAGTCCTTAAATTAGTGTTTTTTTTTCAATTGAGTTCTTACATGTCAAATCATAAACTTGGTCAAATTAAATCAAATACAACACTTTATTTTTTTTTTGTCTTGATTTTAAAATACATGTAACACTTCATTTTTTTTCTTTGATCAAATATATGATTTTACATGAATTTTAATTTATTTATGGACTAAATTATATTTATTGTAAAAAAAGTGATAAAAAAAACTTTCATTGTGTTGTGGGCAATATCTTGTAACACTTCATTTTTTTCTTTGAACAAATATATGATTTTACATGATTTTTTTTATGGACTAAATTATATTTATTGTAAAAAAAATGATAAAAAAACTTTCATTATGTTGTGGGCAATATCTTAATGAATTTAATTATTGTGAAATGTATAAACTAAAGAAAACAAGTCCTTATTTAGTTTTATTATTGCTAAAAACTCTAATTGATCTTTAAAGATTTTTAAGTAATGAGTTGGTTATACTAATAAAAATAAATATAATTATAAAACATCATATTGAAGAAGGTAAATTATATTATTATTATTTGATATTAATAATAAAAAATAATTATTTATGCTTACATGTTGATTGTTTACCGAAACTAAATATGTGTTTATTAGACGTGAAAACTTATAAGATAGTGGTTTGGGATTTTAGTTTGATAACAAAGATTAATTTTTATATTTTTAATTATAAAGGCAGAATTCAAAATAATAATTAATGGAGATTTGAGTTTTGTATTGTTTCTTTTAACTATCCAATTTATATTATTAATCTACCACAAATTAATTATTTCCCCAAACATATCCACCATAAATGATTGCAAAGATTTCCATCAATCTAATTAGTAATTAAACACAACAAGAAAATTATAAACACATCATATGTTCATTCAAATATGAAATACATATACTTATGTTTTTGCAAGTTAAAATTTAACGAATAAATCACAAATCCTATAACAAACTCATAAATCTATTGAAGTTAAAATTTGACATTTACTAATCTTTGAAGTTGGTTTTAACTGGATTGGAGAGGTTAGAACACTAACAAAAAAGTGTTGGAAAAAAAGATTATCGTCACATGGAAAAATTTCTTTTCAACATTTCATTACATGTGTTTGTAAGAAATGAAGAGAGTGGAAATGTCCATGTCTTAAAAGATTCATTTTTCTTTTTGTTGGTGCCAAAAGTATCAACTATCTCTATTAAATATAACAGATTAGAGGTTGGACAACTTTTATTGTTGGACAAACTAAATGCATCAGATGATAGATTTTCCTTTGAATATTTGTTCAGATACCTCCAAGAAAGGAGGTGATAATGGATATGTCCACGACATGCATTAATCATTTTTTCTTTGGGTGTTGAAGGTGTCAACCACCTCTACTAAAGTTGAGAGATAGGAGGCCTCAAAGTTATTTTTGAGTTAAATATTTTGAGCTATCAGTTTTACATATTACTTTTACAACTTTGGGAGGTTAGGTTTTCCTATATTTTAGTTGTTTCATTATTTATTTTTATTATTTTATTGGGTTTTTCTTTATAAGAGTCTCTCCCTCTTAATATTTGAGTGTTGTCTCCCTTTTTATATGTATGATTACTTATTATTTATATTGTTTGAGATCCTCTACAAAACAAAAAAAAATAATGTTACATAATTTATATTATTTCTTTATTGATTATAGATTCATAATTAATTAAATTTCTTCCTCTTGGTGCAAGATCTCTCCTTTAAAATTTAATCTCTTTATTTAATCTCTTACTTATTTTTCTTTTTATATCTGCATAATCTCCCATATTATTTTTCACTCACCGCTCTTATTAATCCATTGTTCTCTCTTTCTTTTTATTTCACTCTCCAAACTCTTTTCTTTTTTCTTATCCTTATTATTATTATTATTATTATTATTATTATTATTATTATTAAAAATTAAAAAATAAATTTTTAAGGGTAAAAAATAGGTTATGAAAATTGACATATCTTTACAATATTTACAATATATAAATATTGAAAAATTTATTTTACTTTGTATTTGTATCATAAGTTTATAAATAAGAATGACACCAAAAAGATTTTTTTTTAGTAAAATAGTCTCATCAAGAGAAAACTATCCAAAAAATTAAAACAAAAGAAGTCTCACTGAGAGATAACTAACCTCAAAACAATATATAACACAAAAATAAGTTTCATCAAGAGATGAATAACCTCAAAACAATATAAAAAACAAAGGAAGTATCATAAAAAAAACAACTAACCTTAAAATATATAAAAAACAAAACAAATCTCACTAAAAAATAATTACTCTCCGAACAATTAAAACAAGGTCTCATCAAGAAGCGTATACCTTAAAACATTAAATAGTCTCATTAAAGGATAACTACCCTAAAATCAAATAGATTATGAGTTTATCTTTCCATATTTATTTTTTATCACTGAATAAATATGATTTATCCATTATATTAGATTTTTCATATTGTTTCTACTTGTCATTACCTCTATATATATTCGACTAGTATATGTTCATTACTTTTTATTTTTCATCATTTCCAATAAAAAAATTATCACTTCAATTTGTAATGGATGTACTGAATCATAGTTTCTCCATTATTGTTATTATTGGTCTCTTCAAATTGAATTGTCCCAAAATAATTTAATTGCGAATATCTTTCCTAATAGCAATAAAAAAACATGTGAATCATCACCATTATTATTTATAACAACTTAGCAAATTTAGTTGAATGAATTATTTTTTATTAATTATAAGTCATAAATTTCAATGATTGTGTTCTTATATATTAAAATGAAATCATTGAGATAGAGATTTTAAAATATAGGCATTTAGATTTCTTTGCTAAGTCCAAAACATGTCATTCAAGTACTTAGATGAAAACATAGAATTGTTTTTTGGCATATAAAAAAAAATGTTATCCTAAAATTTTTGGCTATTTTTTTTTGTAAATGACTTGGATGGATTCTTTGGTAAATGGAGGGCTATTTTGTAAAAGAAGAGTTTTGGTTTTCTTAATAGGAGCATCTTGCTTCATATTATATTGATATTATATTTATTGATGAGATCATATGATTTAATGTAATAAAAAATGATATGTAACACACATATGAGTTATGATTTTGCTTTATATATATATATATATATAATAAAAATTATCAATAGAAATAAATTATTTTTTTTATTTAAAAAGGTTTCTAAAAGCATGTAATGAAGGATAAAATTTATATTTATGAATGAATGAGATATATATAAGGCTTAAATGATTTTTAAAGATTTAAAGATATATAATTACTTGTTTATCTATAGAGATCTTCTAAACTTGTCATCTTGATTTTAGTATTTTAGTGATTGATCTAACCAAAACCTCATTCTCCAAATTGTACTTTATATTTGTAATTGACATTTTGTTTTTGCCTTCGTATGTGTTCTTTGCACATTATTTTTTTGACACTTTAGAGAACTCTTTTTTTTGTTCTTTTTTATAATACTTTTTCTCTTTCCATATTTTTTTTTTGCTAACTTTCATTTAGAGAATTTCATTGATTGTTAAAAAACTTTCAAAACACACCCCTAAAACGGAGGGTGATCCTTGTTTAGATTTTTATCTAATAAAGATATTAAGACTCAGGTGGGTATGAAAAGGGATAAATTTTCATTTGTGAGAGACATATCAAATATACCTTCCTTCATCTCAAATTTAGATATGTTCATGTTGATAAATTTTAGTTTGATTTATAAATTTAGAGAAGAAAAGGTGGGAACATGACTTGCATGCACATTATCCATTATTATTTATGCTATTACATCATTTGATTCTATTTTGGGATTAACTATATTATTTCAAACAAGATGTTTCTCTTTAGGATTTAATAGGTGACACGATTAAAAGATTGATGTCTTATTCCGAGTATAAGAGTGTCGAAGTAATAAATAACTCGGCAAGATCAAGGTTGAACTATAGAAAAGTTAATTGTATAAAATATAAATGACAATCATACAACAACAATAATAACAATAACAACAATAAAGAAAAAGAAAAAAAAGAAGATGATGAGAACTTTGAGATGAATTATTAATATAAGGATTAAATAATGATAATAACAAATGTCAAGGTTAGAGGTTCCACTAATGGTATGCTAAATAAATATAGTATAAACTCTTATTATTCAATTGAAAACCACACACAAAGGAGGTTCCAATCAGATTATAAATTGTTAACATAATCATATTAATTATCTTATTCAATTAATGCTACTTGTAAATCTCGTCATACATTCATGATTATAACTTATGTTAACAACAAATCCAATTCTTTTCATAGCTCAGCTGTCGGTTATATCATACAATATAGGCTATGAGAGTGCCAAGTATTTGTTGTACCAAGTGCTATATCACATAAATCTAGATTAGTTATTTAACAAAGAAAGAAAAATAAATGAACAAAATAAGAACATAAATAAGATAAAAGTTAACTAAGTAAATAAAAGGAAATGAAATGCATAAACTTGATATTAATGAAAGCAAAACATAAATATTACAAAAAATACAAAGAGAAAAGGCAAGGGTATAATCTTGATTTGAAAACCAAGATGCCTAAATGCATGACAAATACCTCTTTTTATAGGTCAAAATTGAAAACTATTGATTTGATGACTAATTGATGAGTGAGTGACCAATTCTTGACTTGGTGACAATTCTTATTTTCTCTTGTTTGTCTAAAATATCATTGATAATATCAAAATTAGAACTACTAGAAAACATGAAAGCTGTAGGAAATTGTCTCAGATTTTTTATGTAAACAATTGAGGTCATTTGGACTTCTAGAACTTTAGATATGGGCTAAAAACTAAACAGTACTCGTGCTGGAGGATAGATTCAGACTTCTTTATTGTTGCTACAATTTAAACTTGAAAATAAGCTTTTTAAACCTTAGGCTTTATATTAAAGTTATAGGCATATGTCTTACCTTTCCATCCATATAAAGTATACTTAAATCCAAAATCTATAACTCTAGATATAACCTAATTATCGAATAGTATTCGGGTTTCGACTACATTGACATCTCTTTTCTAAATTTGACAATCTCTTTGTCCTTTCAATTTCAGTTTTTAAATTCATCAACCAATCTTTTTATCTATGTGATAGGCCTGTATTTAAAATAAATATTTATCACAAATTAAAAGTATTTTATATTATTAGATATGTTATTATAAAAGATGCTTTAGTTAAGAGGTTATTGATACTTTAAGTGCAAAATGATAATATAAAACCTTGATAAAAGATGCACTTTTAAGTACTAATCATTTAAAGTGAAAAAAAGTAGTGCTTTATAAGAGTTACATCAATAATTTATCATTTGAGGTTTATTAAAGATGGAAAAGTTACTTTGGAATTAAAAAATGATAGGTAAGTTGGACTTTACCTTTTAAGGTTCAAAGATATTATAGGATTTATAAAAAAAGGATTGCCACTCAGTATTTGCATCATATATTTTGAAATTCAATCAATTTTAAAGATTTTTAAATGCCAAATGCTACTTTCACATACCATCTTTTGATTTAAAAAAAATAATTGAACATAAAATAAAAGAACGTAATTTAAAAATGATATCATCCTCAAGCAAAAAGGTCTCAAATAAGTAGGATGACCATACCTTTAAAGTTTGAGCATGATATCTTCGTTACTTTATTAGAAGCAAATTTGAACTTTTCTATTTTATGGTATCAATTGTTTGATCTACATATCATTAAGATAACATCATATCCTAGTTAACATCATTATCTTGGTTGTCCTCTTTGATGGTCCCCAAACTTCTTTATGACTATAATGTATTTATCCTTTTTCTCTTGAAATGATAATCACTTGTGTTGAATCAAATTATTGATATGCTATTTAAACCCTTAACAATGATTTATGAAATAGCCCATGACTCCTATATAATACACATATTTAGTATTTTTGTTATACCATTGATTAATACTTAAAAGTGTATTTTTATTAAGTTTTATATCATAATTTTACACTTGTAGTATTAATAACTCCTTAACTAAAACATGTCTTATAATAACAAATGTAATAATATAAGATATTTTTAATTTGTGGTAAATATTCATTTTAAATGTAGATCTATCATATAAATAAAAGGAATGATTGATGAGTTTAAGAATTGAAATTGAAAGGACAAAGAGATGATTAAACTTATAAAAGAGATGCTGATGCAGTCCAAACCAGAACACTGTTTGGTAATTGGAACATATCTGGAGTTGTAGATCTCGGATTTAGGTCTACTTTATATGGATAGAAAGGTAAGAAATAGACCTATAACTTTTATAGGAGCCTAAGATTTAAAAAGACTATTTTCAAGTCTAAATTGTAACAACAACAAGGAAGTTTGAATTTATCTTACAACTCGAACATTGTTTAGTATTTAGGCTATATCTGGAGTTCTAAAAGACCAAATGACATCTATTTATTTTTCTAAAATACTGATATAATTTTCTATAGCTTTCATGTTTTCAAGTGGTTCTAAGTCTGATGTTATCAATGATGTTTTAGGCAGGTAAAAGAAGATAAAGATTATCACCAAGTCAAGAGTTGACCACCTACTCATTAATTAGTTATCAAATCAAAAGTTTCTAATTTTGACCTATAAAAAAAGGCATTTTCCATGCATTTAGGTATCTTGGTTTTCCAGATAAAGTTCATGCTCTTGCTTTCTCTTTTTATATTGCTTATGTTTTGCTTTCATTAACATCAAGTTTATGCCTTTCATTTTCTTTTCTTTACTTAGTAACTTTTATCTTATTTATGTTCTTTTTTTTTATTATGTTTAGTTAAGTTTATTATGTCTAGTTAAGTTTATTATGTCAAGGTGAAAAGGTTACACTAATGGTGTAAGAATAAATATAGTGTAAAATCAATATGAACCTTAATGTTTAATACTAATATATTTTATATTTGTTATCTTGTTTACTTTTAATACTTTGCTTGTTAAATAACTAATCTAGATTTGTGTTGTATAACACTTGGTATAACAAATACTTGACACTTTCATAGCTCGTACTGTATGGTATAACCGACACCTGTGTTATGAAAGGAACTTCATTTATTGTTAACATAAGTTATACTCATGAATGCCCGATAACATTTACAAGTATTAACATTAATCGAATAAAATAACTAATGTAATCATATAAATAATTTATAATCTAATTGAAACTTTCTTTGTGTGTGGTTTTCAATTGAATAATAAAATTTTATACTATACTTGTTTGACATGTCATTAGTAGATCCTCTAACTTTGACATTTGTTGTTATCATTCTTTAATCCTTACATTGATCTTCTATTTTAAATTTCCTATCAATTTTTTTGGCTTCTTCTTTTATTATTGTTGTTGTTGTTGTTGTATTGCTGTTATTTATAATTTATATAATTAACCTTTTTATGGTTCAATCTCGGTCTTGCTAAGTTATTTATTACTTCAACACTCTTGCACTTAAAAGAAGACATCAATTTTTTGGTTGCGTCAACCATTTAGAAAAAGGTGGTTAAATGGGTTCAAATGGTGGATGTATTGTCTAACAGGCATTTACAAAGAGTTGATAAAGTTAATGAGAGGAACTGAGATGAAAGATTTTTTATGGTGTTTTATTTTATAACTTAAAATTTATATACTTTAAGAAGCATGATGTTTAAGATAAAAAAAAATGGGGTAGGTGTTTAGATTTTATGGAAGAATATAGCATTTAATTGGGTTAAAAGAGATGTGTTAGTAGTTGAAATGTGACGAGCTTGATGATGAGAAAAACTTGGATGATATGACCAAATTTTTAGGTCATTTCCTTAAATACTATTGACTATTGATTCATTTTAGTTGTAACCTTAACAATTATAGGAGATGCCTTTATATCTTATATATTTCCTTTTTTTAGAGCTTGTTCGACTCTTTTAACCACAACCATAATATCTGAGAATTGTTTCGAAGTAGTATAATTACATATAAAACATAATGATTTTTCAAAGTGTTTATGAATTTTGGATATCATTTCCTTTTTAGATAAAAGAGGGTTGACTTAAACGACAACTTCTTGCTATATTTGTGCATATCTTTTAACAGTTTTATTGATTTTTCTCTCTATACTTTATAAAGTTAATTCTAGATTTAACTAGTAGTGTTTATAAAAGCATTATCCAAATCACTTTACTTCTTGATTTTATTTATATAAATACTTATGTAGCAGCTAAGAGTAGGTTCGTCTAAGCTTTCATGGAAATTATCATATCCGAACATCGTGGTAACTGATTTGAAATAATTTTGATTAGTTTTTTAGGTAAAGAACGAATATCAAACATCTTGTCCTTTAAGGAATTATTTCTCATTTAAGAAGCTGTCACCCAATATTATGATCACTATGAACCCTAACTAGTCAATAAAGTTTCTATGATTTGGGACTGATTACACAAAAAAATGATATTGTCACCCCTTAAGCGTCCTACTTGAGGCAGGGCACATTGCTAGTTTTATTTAATATTATTAAAATTTTGTTCTTCTATTTTTTTCCTTCTTATCATGTTCTTAAGTTTGGTATCAGTGAACAATACCTATGAATATTTGCAACTTTGATGTTGATAAATATTACATAAACATAAAAAATATGATATTCCTAACTCTGACACCTATGAATAAGTTTGCAAAATTTTGAATTTTTAATGAAGAAAAACAATTTTCCATACCTTTTTCTTTTTCTTTACCTTTTCTTTAATTATATACTCTTTTTAGACAAGAATAACAATAAAAAAAATATTGCACAACATATTTGCTTTTAACAGCAATGATCTACAGATTAAGCATATAGCAGAAAAAACAAAACATAAAGAAAAAAAATAAAACAAAGCTTGAAGGGCTTACAAATAAATCAACAAAAATCTCCAATGTTTTCTAGAATTTTCTGATATAAAAAAGGAACTCATTTGATCAGATATAAAAAAAAGAGAAATGAAATATACGGGAAGGGCACAAGGATATATTTTGCTAAACATACCTTTAGCTAAAAATAGCTTGGGTCGATTAAGCCTAAAGTCCAAATCCGGCTAGCTTTTTTTCTTTTATCAAGTGGGGTTTAGCCCAACCACATGGACTAAGTTTAGATCCATCCGACTCGACCTAGTTACTGATTTAGACGAGTAACTAGTTAGCTGGTTTGTAAGCGTGCAAAGGTTTGCATGCTTGCTACAATATGTATGTAATTAAATTATAGAGCAAGAAAAAAATGGAGACTTATCTGAGTTCGATGCTGGTGAGAGGTGTTGCTAAAGCTTGGTTTGCAGTTCTGGAGTTTCCAATATTCTTTTTCTTCTTCTCTTTCCTTTTTGTTTTTGTTTCTCATGTTTTATCTCTCTTGTTTTCTTTGTTTTGTTTTTTTTTGGTTTCTCTCTCTCTTGTTCTTAACTTTGTTTGTGGGGTTATGTTTTTATTGTTTTCTTTCACCCCTTTTTGTCTGGCCTTTCACTAGCCTTTTATAGGGCAAGAATAAATGGGTATTCCCCGGTACGTCTCTTCTTTCTAGGAAGAGGATAAGTTTAGGAGTGTTAATGTTTTGTCGGGACTTATAAGTGAGATTCAATCCTTATCTCTTCGGGATTATGATCTTAATGAAAATAGGTTTTGGTAGAACTAAGATGCTGACATTTCAATTTCTTTCCCTTCTTTGTAAGCAGATTTGTAGTGTTAGAGAGAAAAGATGAAGAACTGTTTGAAATGACATTGTTTTGGCCTAAATCTTGGTGCCTTTTTTAAAATAGTTATTGACTTTAATTGTAATCAATTTAGACCTCAATTGACTTTGAAATTTAATATTTTTTCAATTAAACCCCTGATTTTATTAATTAAATCAATTCTAAACTTAATTAAGTCCCTAAACTCATTAATTAAACTATCTCCATTAGTGTGAAAGATCAAAGTCTTAAAGGTTGTTATTGTGGTTGAACTTGACATATTCTATTTTATAGCTATAAGTGGTTAGTTTTTTTATGTGTTTTTGTTATTTCCTGTTTTTTTTTGTTATTAGCTCAAGTTCTTCTTTGCAATGGTCTCCCTCTCTCTCTATATATTTTAATGTCTTTTGTTTATATTTTTTAAGATTATATGCAATAATCATATTCATTTATTATTTATATTTTCTATTTTTTTACACTTTGATTCTTGTAATTTACCTAGAAGATGATGTTTCATCTGCCTCAAGTTTTTTAGAAGTGAATATTAGGTTTTTTTTTTTTAAAGGTTAGGTGGGCCTAAATAGTTTGGCCTTTTATTTTTTTAATTATATATTTTTATTCTATAATAAAAAGCTTTTTATAGTAATATTTTCTTTTAATTTATAAAAAGAAATTATATAAATCTAATATGTATGAATATTTAAAAAATTATTCATGAATATTCAATAACGATATTAGTTTTTTAGGTTAATTTTTTATATAAAATTTTCAAATTAATCTTTTTTTTTATATTATTGAGTTAGAGTTATCATGTCATGATTTTTTTATTAATATTTATTTTTTATATGATGCTAAGTATTTATTTGAAAAATCATTAGTGTAATTAAAAACACATGTTTTTTATATGAAAAATACATGAATAAATATGGAGGGTTTTGGCTAAAGAAAATGTTTTTATTTTTAGTGATTTAAATCATTTTGAATGTATAATTTTAATTGTGTTAGTTTTTTATTCAAAATATCATGCTGCTTATAAAAAATACATGTTTTCATAAAAATAAAAAAAAATACATTTATAACAAAATGAAGATTTAAATAAAAACTATATTTTTTTTCTATAATTTAAATCATTTGGATTCTTAAATGTATTTATTTTCATAATTGAGTAAAGATAGATTATGGGCATTCATTTGGCTAGTTTACACTATTGAGGAACAAAGTAAAGAAAAAATAAAAAAAAGTCTCTGTTTCTAATGGGTGCTTAATTTTTTTTTTTTTTAACTTTGAATCTTAGGGTTCCAAGAGTTCAATTGGGTGCTTCACATTTGGATTTTGGAATAGAACTATCCTAATGTATTAATTTAAAGCCCAAAACTAAAATATTTTTCGAAAAAATGGTCATAAAAGATAGAAAAACCATCAACCTAGAACAAGTCTTTAAAACGGATTCATATTCTTGATCCTCACAGGACTGAGTTATCTTCTTTCTGAAGAACAGGGACTGATATGATGAAGATGAAATACCACAGGGACCTTAAATTTCAATTGTAAATAACAAATGTGGAAACACCAACCAACCAAAGTAAAGTCTTTACCCGAACGTTAAAACCGCTCTCTCCTCTCCTCTCTTGATTTAACATCTCTCAGAGTATAACTATAAATTCCCCGGCGATTAGATTGTATGAAAGGATTCTTGTCATATACCAATCTCATTTGATGACCAAAAGTTCCATCCTTTTTGTTTGCTCTCTTCATTCCACAATTCCCTCACAATCCAACCCCTTCAACACACAGCTTCACATAAAATAAAGAAAGACTCACAAATTCAGAAGTAGTGGTTTTGTATGCGAATACCAATGGCGTCCTCATCATCTCAAGAGAGATCAAAGCAACTACACAACTTTTCTTTGCCTTGTTTGAGATGGGGCAATCAGAGACTCCTTAGATGTGTCAAAGTCAGTGATGACATTATCAATAGCAATGATGATAATCAGCACCAGCAAGGATTTCAATCAAAACCCATCAATTTGGTTTCTTACAAGAATTATAAACCAAACCCGATTCAAGTCAACAATGCTGCTGCCAAAAGATTGAAGCTTCCTTCTTCTTCTCCTTTTGTTGTTGAGGAAGAGAAAGGAGGAGGAAATATTGATGAATCTCCAAGACCCTGGAATTTGAGGACTAGAAGGGCAGCTTGTAAGGCTCCACTTGGAATCGAAGAGCAGCCGTCAAGGAGAAATGTTGTTGTTTCTCCAAGGAGGTATGTAGAGATTGATTCACCAAAGAAATACTATGAGAGTTTGATGGTGAAGAGGCAGCAGAGTTTCGAGATGAAGGAGAAAGTCAAGTTTTCGATTTCTTTATCAAAGAGAGAGATTGAAGAGGATTTTCTTGAGATGTTTAGAATTAGGCCACCAAGGAGGCCTAAGAAGAGGCCTCGAATCGCACAGAAGAATTTGGATGTAAGTATTTCTGGGTTTTGATTTTCTTGCTTGTTTGTTGATAAAATGTTTTATTTTTATTGAGTGATTGGCTAATCAGTCAGTTGTAGAATTATCAAGCCATAGAATTTTATTTTTTCCTCCAAACTATTTCTTGTTCTAGTACTAAACCGATTAAAAGTTGTAGATTTTCATTTCCTTTCCTTTTTGTAGTATTTGACTCATTTTTGTTTTGTAGTTGGTTTCCAGAATGCTGATTTACATTTTTTTTTGGCTATTTTACAGTCAATTTTCCCTGGGTTGTGGCTAGCTGAAATTACACCAGATTCATACAAGGTTCAAGAATTGCCTGAATCATGAAAGGTGATAATCTCTAGTTTCATATCCATGTTTATATTTCTGGTTGGATAATCCAATTCATTGTTGTTGTTGATTACCTTTTTATGATTTTCATGGATAGTTTGGGTTATTAGTTGTGGTGTTGGAAATTGGTTTTGCAGGGCAGGGATTGAACTGAAAGCGAAATTGTTTTCTGGGGAGTTTCTTTATATTCTGATTCCTTCCTAACACTGGTGCAATTCACCTCGACTTATGGTAACGCTGCACCATTTTTGTAAATTGCAAATTTAATGAAATAAAATCTTAAATTCTTGCTTTGTTTTGCATTTTTTATTTTATTTTTAAGATTATGATTTCATTCATCGATTCCATCAATATCTTTTCTGAGATGCTCTCAGACATGATGAAGTAGTTCCCTCTTCTTGGTATAATTTTATGAACCAATCCTGCTTGTGTCATTCGAACCTAATAGTTTGCTCAGAGGATGGCAACCTCAATCCCATCTTGTTTGGCATGGGAAGTGTACAAATAAAGCCGCTTAAAGCATGTGCATGGCTCGTGGTATGATATACATGATAACAGCTTTGTCACTGGATGCTTTTAGAGAGACATTGAGATCCTGAACTGCAGAAAACAGTCTAGTTCCATAACAAAAACTGCTGTTTTGTAAATGGGTAACCAAATCGAGCTGCTATTTTGCTATAGCCATGCCACCTTAACCACAGGAGCTTGCATAGATGATTTTGAAGAGTGAGAATTAGGTTCTCCTAACCGTTGACTTCATGTAGCTCCATAATGATACCAATTATCGACTTCAACATGCCTACTGGACCCTTCAGTGCATTACAAATGCATTTCGGGTATAGTTTTTCACACTTCCCTTAGTTGTGTTTTCTCTAAATATTCTTGGAGAATAGAAATACCATTGTGCACTATCTTTGATGATGTCTCTTTGATTTGAAACTTGAAATCCCTTGCCCTCCAAAAAGGACTCGGCGTGACAAGGGATAATGACCTGACCATCTTCAAAAGTCTTTATCAACTGATTAAGCGGCTACTAAATCGGTAAATTGTGGTTATGGTCTTTGTAGGACTTCATTTTCTAGCCCAAATACTTGAATTACTTTTAATGCCATACCTGTTCGCTCGCAGTACGGAGCAACTTCTACACACTAGCCTAGATTAGACTCCAAAGTGTATTGCACAAGACACGTCCAGCAAGATTTATAGCCGTTGGTAGCTGGAATAAGTGCCTGAGTTTCCTCCACCAAACCTTTGCATGCTGTATATGACCAGTGCCCGCACTTTTCTAAGTTGCTTTCTCTTCATAATTGCTTGGTTCTAACCACTTTGCATGATGTAGTTGATTGTTATCCACTTTGAAAAGAGAGACTTGGCTTGATAGAACATCCATGTATCAAGATTTGTTTATGCAATCCTGATTTGATTACACTGGAACTCATTAAGATATGTCTTGGAAACAAGGACTCTTGCCGCTTATGCTTTGGTTTACTAATATAAGTCTTCTGATGATTTTTCTTTATGCTCTCTAACACTGAAAATAGACCAAAGGAGAGCTGATGCAATTTCTTAGAAGCAATGTGATGCGAACCCATGAATATAAAGATCTAGAAACCTATAACGAAGTAGATAATCAACTCAAGAAAGCTAAAATTTAAGTTTAGATGAAAACCTTGATCTAAAAATAACTTTGTACTAAAGAACCAAAGGTATTGTAAAAGAACCTGAACCTATTTGTAATAGTGAAATAACAATCCAAAGTATGCAAAGATGCCACAATGTCAGTTATATCTTGATAAGTTAGTCGTAGATTTTTGTCCTAATAAAGAATGTGATTTGCACAAGTAAAAATCAAAATTATTCAATAATAAAGGGTTGTCCATTAAAAATCCTTGTAAAATTAGAAAACTCCAAAAAATAAGTTGTTAAATATTCATGCGCTATGGAAAAAAAAATCCTTTCTAAATAGGGAGTCCATAAATCAAAAGACAAAACTCGTATTATATTTATTGACCTGTATCACAAGATCTTTCTGACTTTTGATTGACCTAAAATTTAAACTCAATATAAAACAATATGCATGAAAACTCCTAATAAAATTCTAGCCCATTCAATGGTCAGAGTAAGAATTATTCACAATAGAGTAAAAATAGACAACAAACATAATTACACTATAATCTGAATTTTCTTATTCAATCTTTTCTTGAATCATATCATTCCCTCTCGATTTAAGATAATTTGTCCTCGAATCACCAACAAGTACTTCATAGACATCTTGTTTAAGCATTCAAAGCTATTTTCTTTTTTAAATAGTTATCTTTACCAACTTTGTATAAAAGTAGCAGTCATCCTCTTTTTTTTTTTTTTTTGGCATTGTTGCTGGTCTCTCTCTCTTGATGAATACTTGACACAAGTAGAAAAACGAGATGAAAGACAAGCAAGATATAATATAAAAACACGATAAAATAGAAATTCTGATCCAAAAATCATACATTTAAAACTATAGATATCCAACTGATTTTAATGAGACTAAACCTAAAAACCTCAATTTACCTTGTTACTTGAATGAATCAGCCCTTATAATACTTGAAATTGTGATCTTTTTTTTTTTTTTGCTCTAAATAGATATTCTTAACAAAATTAAATGTTGACACTTTTCTTTATCAAGGGATCCATCATGTAAAACTAGATGATAATGAAAAAGAGAAAACAAAACTACCTGAAAAGAACTATAAACACAAGAAAAAGATATACCCGGAAACAAATTTAAACAATTAAAACAAAGGAGATATAACCGAATTTTAGGAGCACTAGCTAATGCAAACCCTTATGGATATAAATATTTTGAAATCAACAATGAAGTAGATTAACAACCAGATTAACAACCTGAGAAAGTTAAAATTCAGGTTCGGATAAAAATCTTGACCCAAAAATAACCAGATCCAAAAATAACCTTATATTGAAGAACTAAAGATATTGAAAAAGAACTTGGACCGTTGTTTATAGCCAAACAAGAATCCGAAGCATGTGAAGACACCACAATGTCAAGTCAGCAGGGGTAACAGGATAATTGAAGGTGAATCGATTGAGTAATATGGAGTCATTTCATGGTGTTTCATCAGCAACAGATGGGACCTCACATAGAAGTCTGCTTCACTGTAGGAATAGGACATGGAACACACCATGAGTCAGCTAAATGAGTTCTATAATCTGGCTTAATTTTTATTGGCACCCTCTGTCATGTTTAAAATCATTTGTAAACCTAGTTATAGGTTAATTCTAGAAAATCTGTTATCCTGTACTGGTTGCAAACACCATCGGTACGCTTCACACTCAGCCCACCACTTTAAAAATTGGCTATGTTTGTTATTGCGGCCAGCCGTGCAGTTAGCTGCAATAACAAACGCACCCTGCATTCTCTCAGCTGTAACATAGCTGTGCCGGTGAAAGTCTGAGGTGCCTTGGGGAGAAACATCAACAATGAAACAACATCCTACGTCAAGCCATTTGCTGAAAATAATTAATGGTTCCAAAGAGACGAATTTGAACCGAAGTGATAGGGAAGAATCACAGATAACTGTGCACAAAGATGGAAGGGTATCAGTGGTGGGAATGTTTCTTTTCTCTTCTGCACTGTCAAGTGTTGGGTTTATTGAGTGTGGAATACCGAGAGCAAAACCTGGTATTCTTATTGGACGCTCATAGCTGAATTTACTGTTTTTACATATGTAGCTCTGGTCCAAGAGGAACTCAATTGATCACATTTGACTTACATATTTAAGAAGTCTATCGAGCTGTTTTTCTATTAAAAAAAAAAGGTGTTGAAATTTTTGGAAAACTGGGATCAACAGGCATAAATACAATCCGGCTTGGCTTGTTATGAAAATCTGTTAACAGAGTTTAAATTTAAACGACCAAAAACAGTGATCCTCCAATCAGTATTGTAGGCTGATACGATGCTAAAAGCTAGTCATATCTGTATCAGGGTGAAACATGCCTGTTCTAGGATTCGCTTCTTCATATATTAAATACGGCCTTACTGTAAATCTTATTCTCTTTGCTTCTTGTTGATGGCGTCATTTTATCTTCATTTGTAGGGCATTTATCTTGTTGTCCTATTTCTTTCATGATTTTCTATGTTCTCAAGCAAAACATTCCTTCGATTATCTGATAGACACTGAATTCAGTGCCTTTATGTTGAGTTGGAACCTCTTGTTTAAGCAAAAGCTTTTGCTATCATAGGCTGCCTGTGGCCCAAGAGGGCTATCAGTGGATCAGAGTTGCATGCCTCACACCAGAATCTACGTTCTGGCTTGTGGCCATTTCTCAAATCATGTGCATAGAACATTCCTCAAGCCCGGATGCAAAATGCCTTGATTGGTCACATCGTCTTCCACGCAATACTCTCGGATAAAAATCTCTTTATATTGAAACTAGTGTGGAAGTATTCCTCTTCATGCACTATTGAACAAGGGTACTGCCATATTTTTCTGTTGTGGAAGATTGTCAACTTACCATGTTGTAACTGCACAATTTGCATTATGAACAGCACAGGTAAATTTAACATTTTTTTAATCAATAGTGATGTGATTTTGGACATTTTGAGAGTTATTCTACAGAAGAAAAGCATGCCCACTGAGAACACTCTATTCAATCAGATAATAAAAGAAACAGGGAAAACAGAAGTTGACCACTACTAGCTATTCATTATTTATTTGAAAAGAAAGAAAAAGACTAATTGGTAAACTCCTGCAAAGCTTCTTGGTGGTGAGAATGAGATCTACTACCTGATTTTCTCACTTTTGATCAACACGGGGAATGGTTCATGTTTTGACTGGGTTGGAAGCAATGGGGCACCTTGAAAAAACACAAAAGAAATGGTCTTCTTATCCTCGGACACTGCATAATTCTCAACGATTCTGAAGGAAGCTACCATGAAGCCCCCTGGCATTATTGATGGTCGCCACATATGTCCGTCCGTTATCCATCCATATTTCTTTCATTTACTAGGCATGTTGAAGCTCAAGTAATTTTTAGCTAGAGCAGTGAATGTTCTAGGACAAAGTAGTTAAAGTTTGTTTTTACGACGAGAATGATTTGATTTCGGACTTCATAAAGTTGAAATGTGGAATCCATTGTTGATAGGTACGCCTTTAGGAGAGGAAAATTAAGCTTGTAACGCATTGAAGTGTTACATCATATACCTAACCTAACTAGTACTTGATTGGAAAGCTTGGGGGGGGNGGGGGGGGGGGGATCCAATCAACACTAAAAATATTCATTGGAGTTTCACATATCCTAGCAACAAAGTTTAGAGCTAAATTTTTTAAAGAAACTTTCAGGAGATTAATAAATAATAAAGAAGAAACCTTGATTAATCTCATTTAGATTCAAGAAAAGCTTCTTGTTGGTGGAACTAAGGTTTCATTATACAAGAATTGAGATAAAAAAACTTAAATAGAACAGTTTAATATTTTACTACTATTTATAACATAATTAAAGTTAAAAGTTGAATTTAAATAATTTTTTAATTGGGCTGAAAACTAGATTTTTGTACTTTTAAATAATATATGACATACTTTTTAATTTATCAAGATAAGAAAAAAATATTTTTTAAAGTTGAGCTTTGATATTGCTAGTAGATTACAAGAAAACCATTATTATCTTATTTTAATTAGTTGAACTATTGATTTATCTTTTTTTTTTGTGTTGAGATATTTATTTAAGTTTTAGATTTGTTTATTTTATTTATTTTAATTAGTTTGATATAATTTTAGTTTAGTTTGTGTATTATTTAAATTGAATTTATATATGAGCAAGGGTTAATTAACTTTTTATTACAAGTATTTTTTGTGAAGAATATTTCTAGAACAATTTTGTAGAATTAAAATATTGTCTCTTGGTTCTTGTTTGAACTTTCCAATCTTCAAAGAAATTGACCAAATTTTTTGTTTGTGATTTTTGTTTTCATCTTTATTAGGTATTGTGATTGGGTAGTTTATAATCTTGTTACCTTAGGAACAAATAAACTTCATACTCAAACTTGTATCAGATAGATTTTAGATTCCCGAAGTCTATTAAGTTCCACGGGGTAGTGTCAGTTGCTCCTCGCATGACATACCACTTAATGGCTGTCTTTCAATATCAGATTTCAGCACCTGAGGTGGTAATTAGGCCGCGGGGAAATCTGGATAGAAATGAGATCTTAGGTTTTAACTATCATGCTGTCTTAACAGGATGCCATGCCATCTTTTAAGAGGTGTCATAGGGCACAATACAAGCTTACAAAACAAGAGTCACTGGGCTGAAAGTGCACGCTTACTTGAGGTAATCTGGCGTTTCACAGATGATTGACGTATTGCCATTCTGTTTTCCTCTTGAATTCATTGTAAATGGTGTGTTGCTTGAGAAATAAGAAACTGATGTCAGTTAGAGAGCTCTAATCACTATTACATGAAACTGACCAAGTAAGGAAGGAACGGGATTCTAAATTCATCCCAATTATAGGGAAGTTTTTGGATGGTAGTATGAAGCTAACGCAAACAAAAAGCTCAGAAAAAGTTCAAAGGCATCTTATCATGTGTTTTTGATTTTTCAAGCCCAGGGCTTGAAACATTGCCTTTGTCCTTAATCCCACGAGAAGAAAAAAACACATAACCTAAACAAACCAAGAGACATCTCTCAAATCAATCTGTGCATTAATAAAACAAAGACATAAAAAAAGTTGCCTTTGAATAAACTAGAAGAGACTCCCTCTAATGAAGAGAGACCAAAAAAGACAACAGAATGTGACAAGCCCTGAAAGAACGTTACCTGTTCTTCTGTCTCCTAAGCTTGTGACAGGGTGATATGCATGAACAATGAGCATTCCCAAGAACATGATCCTTCCATCCCTTCCAATCCCTCATGGCATTATTATATTTGTTTTGTACAATTCATTAATTAGCTCTCTCAGTTCCTGACCTCAATTATTTCTCCCAAGTCCTTGCTAGCTTCCAACAAACTTTAACTCATGTACTACAAGACTTGAGATCAGCAAAAACCAAAAGAGCTCGCAGAATTATAATTTAGAAGATAACATCATATCATTAGTTGAAGGGTAAAAATAATCACTTTCTGCTCTTCTTTTCCTTTCCATTGCGCAAAAAGGATCCCAAACCAAAAAGATTTGCAGTTCCTTTGTAAATGTAAGGTGGTGGCAAATTAAACACAGGACTAATCTTACCATAAGACCCTGCCTTCTTCAATGGAGGCTTTTGTGGTAATGAATAAACAAAACTAGACTCCGAAGACGATGATGGTAGTGGTTCTGACTTTGCCATGGCAGCTGATTGTTGCTTCTGTGAATTGTACTTGCGCATATCCTTCAATGTTGTTCTCTTTGCATATGGCACAGAACCAGTTGAGCTGCTCCGTGATAAAAGTGGTAATGAGCATAGGCTTCTCTTGATATCACTGTTGAGACTACTACTTCTCTTGAATCCCCAGAAAGACTTGGACTGAGGCTTTTCCTTCAACTGATCAGAATTCACAACCATTAATTCCCTCATTCTATCTTTAGTTAAATTGCCATTAGTAGAAGGAAATGGAAGAGGAGGAAGGGAATCTTTTCGTGGCGATTCATATTTATGTATTTGCTTTGAGGCAGTAATTCCTTCTGGAATTTGAACTGGCAGGATCATGCCATCTGCGAAAAGCTCGTCTGCCGGAGACGATTCATGGCCTAAACCACTGCAAATACTGAACTCAAAATCAGAATTTGAGTCCAATAATTTTATGTCCCTTCTTGACACTTGCTCAATTTCTCTGTCATGTCCAAGACCATTAGAGAATGATATTCGAGGGCTTGTTTCCGAGCACATATTGGTTACCTCGGTTTCAGATTCTTACTAACATGTCAGAGACAATGGAATCAAAGAGAGCGATTTTAGGAGCAAAGAGTGGAAGTCAAGGGGAAAAAAAATAAATTCAAGAATGAGAGCAGATGTTGTAAGAGAAGAGAGAAAAAAAGGTGACGAAAAAAAGAGAAAGATTCAAAGACGATGGCTATGAGAAGAACACATGACGTTGAACATTGACAATATTGTATGTTTGGACCAGGAAGTCAAAAAAGAGAGATACAGAAAATTGGACGTCAGAGTTTCAAAGAAATAACAGACAGGACAAGACAAGAGATCACTGCAGCTTTTTTTGAGGTCTGAGGATGGAAGTGCTTCTAGGAAAATCCAAGGATCCTACAGAGGAAGCCTGCTATGCTCTTCTCTGAAATGGAGCAGAGCAGGCTGCGGAGAAAAGTTGTATGCCACTGTTTAGATAAAAGGAAAGGGGGAGCATGAATAAAATAGAGAGGTGGCCTGAGAAACAGGAATAGATGAGAAATAATAAGCTACTTGTAGGTGAAGAGAAAAAGCAAAAAGAAAAATGTTGGGTGAGTTTTGTGGGACATTTGGTAATTGCATAGATTTGTAAATGAAGCCTAACCACATGGGACAAATAGAAAATTGGTTTCCTTCTATCTGAAGCAAAGGAAAATTGCGCACAAGAATTCTTCACGTGAAAACCAGAATTTGCTCAAAATGACAAAAATATAGGGCGATTTTTGGATACGAAAGGGACAGCAAGGCCATCATCAATCATCATCTTCTTGTTCTTGTTCTTCTTCTTTTATATTTTTTTTTGGAGAACTGGAGATTAAATGAGTACTTTAATTGTTTTCTTTTAAGAAAAAATGACCTGTGTCTTAACCCTCTCACCATATAATTGACTTTTGGGCTTACATTTCAACCACTTAAAGCATCATTTGTTCTTTCAAGAATCTTCCAATTTCCTTTATGTTTTTGGGAAAAATTGATTTTCAAGGTGGAAGAACTGCTCTGAAACATTTGCACAGTTCAGTCCTTCCTTCCTTTCACTCATCTTTCAAATAATTTACTTTTCCGTGGTAGGTTATCGACTGTTTCTTCTAGATATTTTTACCTCCTGCTCCTCCCTCCACTTTCCTGTTGCTTTCCACCCTTTCTTTACCAAATGGTGAAGAAACAATAATGCTCTTCTCATCAACATTTGGTGGGTCATTATGCTTTCGTGCATTGACTCTCTCGCCCTCTCTCTTTGCATGTGTGTCTATATATATATATATATGACTTTTGTGCAAGGCTTAATTCTCTTGGAAACGATGATCTAATAAGAAACTGCGGGTGTGTTTGGTATTATAGTTAAACCACGTTTCCTTTGGGAAATTACTGATACCAGGCTGATTTTGCTGTTCTCGTGAGTGTATATTGGTTTTGTTACACGAACAAACAAGTCTTAAAAATTGCCATACATTGACATGTGGTAATTCTTTTTAACGGAAGATAAATAATTTATTATTCATGAAACCCATATTTTTATCATTTATTGGTTAACACATCAATTTATTTTTAAAAAAATTTCCTGCAGTGTTAAGTTAGCTGGTTAGTTCGTTTATAAATCATTTTTTTTTTTTTTTTTGCATAACATTGCAAAACCTGTTCAACTTGCTTGATGGGCTATCTCCTTCCATTTTTTTTCATTGCAAATCTGATTTGATCCAACATAAAACTCACAGGTGATATTATTATTATTACTATTAACATTAACATTAACGGTAACATAAACTGAAAAGTTAATAAAATGTTCACCTCTTCATGATTTTTTTAATTTTATTTTTAATATTAAGGTTATTGATATTAATATTTTGTAATTTTTTTGTTTATGATATTATATCGGTCTTAAGATTTAAATTATAGGTTTATCAAGTTAGCCCAAGATAATTTGAATTGTTTTTCTTATCATTTTTATAATTAATTTTTTTAATTTTATCTTTCAACATTGAGATATTTTAAAAGAAGTCTTCATCATTTTTTTTATTGCTTTCTATTAAGTAATTCTAGTCTTATGACTCAAGTTGTAGATGTGACAAGTTAACTGAAAATAGCCCAATTCGATCCAATATGTTGTCTTGATATTTTTTTTCATTTAGATTATCTCGGTCTTTTAATCTAAGTTGCAGATTTTATAACTTGATCCATATTAACTTAGGTTGATATAATATGTTGATGTTTTGATATTATATTTTTTTGGTCCAATATGTTAACATATTAATATTAAGAAAAAAAAGATGTCTGTAATTTTATTTTTTAAATCAAACTATATTTTTACTAGTTGCTAGGTCGTTTTTGGATACGACAAGTTAATGGAGTCATATAGGTCAACCCTCACACAATTTAATATAGGAATTGAGTTTCATGGTTTATTTTGATTTGCTTTTAATAGAGTTATCATGGCCTCAAAAAAGATTTCAGCATTGGATTAATGCTTAATTTTGCAAAAACAAATTAATTTAGAATTGAGTTTCATGATTTATTTTTTTTAGGTTATCATGGTTTCAAAAATAGTCCTAAACTTGGGTTGGTACTTGATTTTGTAAAAAAAAAGATTTAGTTTAATTGTTTGTAAATGTTTTGTTTATGTAGGTCCTTTGATTTCTTATTTTTTTTAATTTTTATCTTTAACATTATATTATTTGGAAATTAATCTTCATAGTTTATTTTAATTTGCTTTATATGAGATTATTATGATCCAAAAAATCATCTTAACATTGAGTTGATGCTTGAATTTGTGAAACAAGAATTTGATTTTATCATTTGTAAGTGTTTTTTTTAGGTTTTTTAATTTTTACTTTTTTTCATTGAATTTTTCTTTTCATTTTTATCATTTAACCTTGTATTGATTGTAAATTTAACTTCATAATTTATTTTGATTTATTTTCTAAAATACAATGGTAATTCCTAGACATTTGTTTTTACACTTAAAAATATTTTTAGCCTAACACGTGTAGTATAGTGCAAGAGACCAATTATCTAATAGGTTATTGATGAAATCATGGAAAAATCTCACATAAAAATGTTGACTTTTCTTAGATGATGAGTTCTGGGCTTGAGTCATACTTGTAAAACAAATCCCCCATAGAAAAAAGGACAGTTCAAAGCTCAAGTCAATATTTAAGTTTTTCTCAAGTGACAAGCAAATAAAAATTCAAAAGATGAAAATGGTGTTTTTTGTGTGTAGAGAAAATATGTGTTCTTTGTGTACTGAAGAAATATAAAAGAAAATGTTTAGATCCCCTTTTCTCTTAAAATATAAGAATATATAGCTTGAAAAATATATGAAAAATATCTATAGAAATATTTAAGAAAATATACTATTCATGAATAGTATGAATAATGACGAATATTACCATGCAAATACGTTCATGAATAGTAAAATGATATAAGACAAATTTGATCGATCAAACCAAACCTAGAAAAGAGAGAGAATAAAGAAAAAGAGATAGTAGAGGGAGTTACCCTATAGCTTGAATGGGTTAAAAGTGTACAATCCATTTGTAATGAATAACCTTCCCAACTTTTTTTTCTCTCCTTTAAAGAGAGATGAGGAAAAGAAAGGAAAGATTAATAGAGTTGGTGGTGAAGCTCAATTTGATCAAGTTTAGGGACTCAAGCCTTATTTTGAACAAACTTTGTACAATAAACATTATTCATGAATAATAAACAAAACTATCTCAAGCCAATGGATGAGAGAGAAAGAAAAAGAGGTATAGCTTAGTCTGAATAACCATAAAAAGGATGACCGAGCCTTAAATTTGTTCTCAATTAACTTTGTATAGTAAAAACTATTGATGAATATTAAATACCATTCATGAATAAAAAATAAGACTATATTAAGCTAAAGGATAAGAGAGAGAGGGGAGGGCGGCTTAGTTCGGTCATGACCTAGTTGAGCTTCAGTTGAAGCTTGACTGGGCATTCCAATCGAGTTTTAACTTCCTATTTTTATTGTATTATCATTTCTCCCTTGAAATTTTGTAAAAACACTTGTTTGAAGAATTTAATGAGCTAAAGATTGAGAGAAAATACATAAAATGCATGTTCGCATTAAAATGTTACTCTAAGCATGGCTTTGACTGTTTTACTACTTTTTTAAATTCATGAGAGATCTTCTCCATGTTTTGTGAAGAAAAGATCCATGATCTTTTAGAGATAATATTCACAGTGACTTGGAGAAAGTTGGTCATTGGTATCTGAAGACAGTGATCACTAGGACTTGGAGACAAGTGGTCAAAGGGATTTGGAGACAATAGTCACTAAGATCTAGAGACAAATGGTCATGGGACTTGAAGAAAATAATGGCAAGGATTTGGTGATATAATAGAAATGTTTCATTGGGAATTTCATGGAAACTCTTTGTGTTTAAAGACATGGATATGAACTATATATATATATATACATATATATATATATAGATGATGACTATAATCTTTGAGATTTATCTTATCTAGGTTAATACATATCGAGAGTGATTTTTTATTTGTTCATTTTATATCTTCTCCTTTAAAAATTCTTAAAGATGTCCTTTAAAGATCAACTTTTCTATTTTTTTTATAAGTGTATGACATATTCTTTTTTATCATGGTGAAAGAGATAGAACTTTTTTAGGTTTCATTGTGTTTGAACTACTTCTCATTGAAGCTGGATATTGTAGGAAGTCTTTTTTTTTTTATGGTAGCCAACACATCAACATTTGTCATTATGAGAGGTGTGGTCACAAGTTTAAAGAATGTCAGACAACCATAAATGTTCTTTTTGGTTCTTTTTTTAGATGTTTACGTTGAAGATTGATGGCGTGGTGAATATTATTCTTATGTGTGGAGGTGTGGGTAGCCTTATCTAGTCATACTAGCTTTTTCCACCTTGATATGATTTTCCATCACATGTTTGATGCCAAAGAGATTTTTATTAGGGAGTATGTATAACATTTCTCATAAAAGTTAGTTGTAGACTTCACTAATCAAGGTTTTGACGATAATGGGTTCAAGTAGATCCTCTATGCTTTGTATTTTCTTGTTGAATCTTTAGAGATATTGATTAGTACTTAAAAGTATGTTTTTATCAAAGTTTTATATCATTATTTTGTACTTGAAGTATCAATAATTTCTTAGCTAGAGCATGTTTTATAATAACATATTTAATAATATAAGATATCTTTAATTTATAATAAATATTTATCTTAAGTGCAGGCCTATCACATAAATCAAGGGATTGATTGATGAGTTTACTATTGAAAGTGAAAGGACAAAGAAAAGGCTAAATTTAGAAAAGAAATGATGATTTAATTTAAATTGGAATGCTGTTTGGTTATTAGATCATAACTGGAGTTATAGAATTTGGATTTAGGTCTACTCTATTTGGATATAAATCTAAGAAATAAGACTAAAACTTTCATGAAAATCCAAGATTCAAAAAGACTGTTTTTGAGTTGAAATTGTAATAACAATGGAAAAGTTTGAATCTGTCCTACAGTCCAAACATTATTCAGTATTCAACCTATATTTCGAGTTCTAAAAATATAAATGATCTCTTTTTTTATTGGAAAGCTGAAAATTTTTTCTAAAACTTTCATGTGGACAATCTGTTCAAATTCTAATATTAGCAATGATCTTTTTAATGACAAGAAGATAAGAATTATCACCAAGTCAAGATATGGTCACCCACACAATAATTAATCAATACATCAATAGTTCAATAATTAATCAATAAATCAATAGTTCTAAATTTTAATCTATAAAAGAAGACATTTGCCATGCATTTAGGCATCTTGGTTTACAGATTAAGATCATGTTTTTGCTATCTTACTTTTTATTTTTGTAATGCTTTAGTTTTGCTTTTATTAATATCTTATTTATGTTTTTCATTATAATTATATTCTTATGTTGTTTGTTTATGTTTTTTTTCTTCATTATGTTTAACTAAGTTTATTATGTCAACGTAAAAAGATTACACTAATGGTGTAAGAATAAGTATAATATAAACTCAATATGGACTTTAATATTTATATCTAATAAAGTTTGTTATTAACATGTCTTATCGTTTTATATTACTAATTCTTAATACCTTACTTGTTAAATGGTTAATTTAAATTTGTGTTGTATAACACTTGGTTCAACAAATGCTTGACATTTTCATAGCCAACCATATGATATAACCTATGCTTGTGTTATAAAAGAAACTTGATTTGTTGTTATCATAAGTTAGCATAATGAATTTCTGATAATATTTAAAAGTTTAATGTTACTTAAATAAGATAATTAACATGATCATGTTAAATATTTATAATAAAATATTTAGGATAAATCATCTGATTAAAACTTCCTTTGTGTGTGGTTTCCAGTTGAGTAATAAAAAAAGTTTATACTATACTTGCTTAAAATACCATTAGTGAATTCTCTAACCTTGACAACTATTTTTATCATTATTTAATCATCACACTAATCTTACATCTCAAAATCCTCCTCTTCCTCCTCCTCATCATCATTATCATGATTTATAATTTATATAATTAACTTCCCTATGATTCAACTCCGATTTATAATTTATTACTTCGATATTCCTACACTTGGGAGAAGATATCAATTTTTTGATCATGTTAGATATGCCTATGTGTTGTTATCATCTTGTTATATGATAGTGAAGAGCTCTGTAATGTTGCTTTTAATAGGAATATTAATGTTGAAATGAGAGATAAGTTTTACATAAAGATTATGGAATCCTAGAATGGAACTGGATTAAGGCTATAATACCATATCATAACAGATCCGTAAAAGTTTGTTAGGAAAATCTTGCACATAACATCACTTTCTATTATCACTAGCTCAATGATGCTTATGATATTTTATATATGCTCTCTAGGGTCTATAAGTCATCATAATTATCTATTTTAGCTTTAATGACAACACAATTCTTGGTGAGGAGAGTGTGTAACACTCTCTGACAAATTAGAGACTATTCCATTTGGTGGAAATGGCATGTAAAAGTTAGGGTTGATGTAGTCTTATGTACATTGATCCTAGGTTTAATGTGATAGGGAGTATGCAAACGAAAACATCAAGACCTAAAAGAAGATTGATAGATATAATAATGTTTATAACTTATACATGTTATGGAGTGCTAACTTATTTAGAAAATTAGAGTATGGTGCCTATTTGACATGTTGTTTTATATAGTTTTTTCTTGAAATAGAAGTTGTCTTGTTTGCCATAGAAAAAGTTTTTGCATAAATTAAAAAGGAATGAACAAGTTTTTTTTATTTAGGTTCCCAAAGATGTTGTCACTGATGAAATCATAGAAAAACCTCATAGTAAAATATTTACTTTTCTTTGCTAATGATTTCTAGGCCTGACTTTCACCTATAAAACAAGTTTTTTATATAAAAAGAGACATTTCAATGCTTAAGTCAGTATTTAGGTTTTTCTCAAGTAATAAGCAAATGGAAATTTAATAAGAAAAAAATAAAGTTTTTGTTATGTGTAAAGAAGAGATATATGTTCTTTGTATAATAAAGAAGTGTAGAGGTAAGTGTTCAAATCCCCCTCCTTTAAAACATGAGATTACTTAGCATGAAATGTATCTGGAAAATATATTAAAATTATCTAGAAAAATATCTATTAAAATATCCAATAAAATATATTATTCATGAATAGTGATGAATGGTACCGTGCAAATATTGCTATTCCTAAATAGTAAAATGAGGTGAGACAAGTTAGCTTTGTCAAACTGAGTTAAGGAAAGAGAGAGAAAGGAAATGAGACAAAAGGGAGTTACTTTGTACCTCAAATGGGTTGAAAAATTATAATTCATTTGTAATGACAAACCTTACCATCTTTTCTCTCTCATACTAAAAAGAGATGTGCAAGAGAGAGGAAGGAGGGATGAAGTTTAGTCTAAGCGAGTTTAGGGATTTGGGACTCATTTTGAACAAGTTTTGCATAATAAATGCTATTTATGAATAATAAATAAGTATATATTGGGTTAAAAGATTAAAGAGAAAAGAATGATAAAGAGAGGTGGTGGAGCTAGGTATGAACTACTATTAATAATATGATCGAGCTTGAGACTGTACCAAGCTAAGGGATGAGAGAGATAGAGAAAAAGGGTAAGGGAGGGTACCTTGGATGGGTCATGGCTCAAATGTGCTTCAATATTTTTTTTTAATTATATTATCAATTATTAACTTTCATTTATCCTAAAAATATATACAGGGGAGGTAGTTTGTTAGAAAGATAGAGACATAAATATAAAAATAAATTAGTTTTTATGATAAGTTTAAAGTGAATTTATATCTTTTCAAAATATAAAGAACATAAAAAACATGTCTTCTCTATTTCAAGTGTCTTTGTTTTTTTGTTTCAATATAATAATCAAATTTTAATTAAATAATGGATGACTTAGGTTGCATTGGGACAAATAACTCTCTAACAAACCCATTTTAATATCAAGGTTTTATTTTGTAAAGAAGTGCAATGGTTTCATCTTACATGATCATGCTGATATGAATTGAAATTTGCTAATTATGAAATTATTAATTTATGGTTTTTGTCTATCTTTATACTCTATTTCAATTTTAATAAGTTAGATTCTTTTAAACTCTTGGCTACCATAAACCAGTTATATAATAAATATGCTTACTAATACAAACAATTTAATTACATGCTAATCAACTCTTAAGAAAATACAGACTATACAAATACTAAATGGAATAAAGATAGAGATTCCCTTAACATTAATCCAATTAAATATATTAATCACAAAATGATTTATATTTTGTACAACTCTAGGGTGATTTAAAACACTAAATGGAATAAAAATATAGATTCCCTTAACATTAGTCCAATTAAGTATATTAATCACAAAATGATTTATATTTTATACAACTCTAGTATGATTTAATTATTATCAATATAAATCTTAAGGAGTTATTATCAATAAGTATGATTTAATTATATTTCATTTCTTGACTTTCTGAGTTTAAACATTAAGATTATTATCTATGATAATTTATTAAATTATTTTTAATTTATTTGACTGTCTGAAAGATTAATTTTTAAGATCTTTAAAAAAAATCAATTTAATTAATATATAAACTAATTTGAAAATATTAATTGTAATATTATATAATAATTATAAATATAAAATTTAATTAGATTAGTTGGAAAAAATTATTAATAGAACTTTGCTTCACAAATATGATGCACACATCTTCTTAATTTGATGTTATTATTCATTAACTATTTAGATCTATATTTTGAACAATACTCTTACTTTATAGTTTATACATTGTAGCTATTGAGATACATTAACTTTAAACACTTAATTTTCATAACACAGATGTAGTTTTGAGTGTTGTAATCCAATTTTAGCTCATTGGATTTTTAATTTAATTTTAAAAGGTTTAAAATATAAAATTAAAATATTAGAGATTTATTTCGATAAAAAGTGTGATTTGTCAATATGCATGAAAACTAGAGACTACAATTTGTGTTTGACATTCTATCCTTATCTTCAAGATAATCATTGTTTTCAAGATAATGATAGTTATCCACTTTTAAATTTGATTCTTAATCAAATTCAAAATTCAAAAAGGAGAATGAGTTTGATTGAAACTTTGTTTCTTACAAACGAAGGGACTTTGACACTATAAATATAGATCTCAGTGTATATATAAAAAGGGGGAGGAATGATTAGAAGAAACCTCAAGAGAAGGCCATTGCCAGAAACTCTATAAAAAAATAAATAAAAAAAGACATTTACAAAAACAAAAAAAAGGGGGCATGGCCGAATCCTATAATAGACGCCGTTGCCCCTTCTTCCCAGCTTTTTCCTCTCTTCTTCTCTAGTTTCAAACCAGCTATTAAATACCCTACTCAGTTTTTTCTTCTTTTTCCCTGGCTTTAGAAACCCTCACAGGAACTGCTCTCTCACCCTTATTTTTAAAAGACAACCTTCTAGTCTCTCTTTCTAGAACTTGGCCTCCTCTTCAGCTCTTTCTCTGTTTTCTCTTCACCATCATCTTCAACCTCACTTCCTTCCCTCCTCGTGAACTGAAGCCTCAATAACAGGGAGTATGCACTAGCTATAGTAGCATCATCATCTTTGGTTTAGGCAACATGATCACTCCATTGCAGTAGTGCATCCTAACAAATGACACACCTTTAGCCCAGTTATGAGAGGTTCCTCTCCACTATGACCAATTTCCCTATTTATCAGCCAATCATGCTCCATCTCTCTACTCCCCTCGTGACAATAACTCCAACCAGCGGCCCTATTGTGATCCCCTATTTCAGCCGTGGATGATTGCAACAACACTATGAGTAGCAGTAGCACAACAACCATACACTATCTCAACCTCCATTGAAGCAACATTTAGAAGCTTTTCTTTGTAATAACAGCACCCTATAAACTTTATTTAGCAATGAGAGTTCTTCATCATCACCTTGTCTCTATGCCAGGTAAGCTCTTCTCATCTCTATGCATGCGAAGCATAACTCACTTCATATTGTGCATGTGAAATTTAATTCACTGGTCACTATTCATCCACGTGTCCCTCACCTTTATTTCCAACCATAACCATGCTAGGTGAGAACAACTTCTTCTTTCTATTATGCTAAATTAATTACTTTGTTACTATTACATACATGCGTGAATTACTCACGTATGCACGCAACAACAATTTTTTTTTTACCGAACCATAAAAAACAACAAAAAAATAAAAAAAATTATTTTTTCTTGTAATATAAATTTTATGGATTTATTCATTGATGCTAGAGTCAGGAATACAATACTTTATGAGTTACACAATATTTACCAACGTTAGAGTTGGAAATATTAATGGGTGAATTTTCACTGACGCTAGAGTTGAGAATATTATAGGATGACCATACAAACATATCACAAACAAACCTTTAGCAATTTAAGACGAAACCAATAATGCAGCTTACCTCAGGTAAGACGCTTAAGAAGTGATAATATCTTCTCTTTCGTGTAACTAATTATGTACCATAAAATCTATATTGACCAGTTAAGGTTTTTAGGTATCATAATACTAGGTGACAACTTCTTAAACAAGATCTTTTTCCATAAACGAACAAGATGCCAAATATCTATTCTTTTTTCCAATCGAGTATTAATTTTTAATCTGTCACCGCGATGTTCGAGTATGACATTAGGTGTGTTGAAAAAAGCCTTCAAAATGTCAATTCCATTAAAATGTTAGATTATTGTTAATTCCTTCAAAATGCTAATTCTTAAATGATAAATCCTACTTCAAAGAAATGGATCTTACATAAAAAAGTTCAATATTGTAATAAGAATGATGGAACATATGTATACAAAGAGACACATATAATAATATAATTTATCTTATGGTGGCAATTATTTTTTTTTATAGATATGGGTTGTTTAGAAAAAAGAAATTCTTTATAGACAAGAATCTTTTATCTTTATAATGCACATGCTAAAGACTATTAAATAACCCTTTTCCTATTCTAAATAGCCAAGTACATGAATTTTATAACCTTTTTACATAGTAACAAACTTGAATCTAAAGAAACCATTTTGTTGCAGATTAATAAGAAACTTGTATGGTAAGGATAAAAGTTAGTTTTGTTTTCAAGATTAACTTTAACCCATTGATCTTTCTTTCATTTATCCTTGTGATGTAATCTAAGAAACATCAAGAGATCAATTAAAGGCTTTAGTTGATCCAACAACAAGATTTATGGCTAAAAGGTTCAAAAAGTCTTTTTATAGACTTTTTCAAGACATATAGGCTAAGGTGGACTTTAATAAAATAGTAAATAATGAAGAATAGGCATTGCTAAAAACTCATGTTTAAGAAGGGCTTAATGGCGAGCATTCAAACATTACAAAAAGGTTGAAACAAGAAGATTCAAATGTGCTTGTTTTAATGTTAATGTGATTCTAGTTGTGTTGAAAAGTAGAAATCTATAGTTTTCCAGTGATATATGTCATGCCATTTATTTAATTAATTAAGATAAAAAAGACCATGTGTTTGATGTTAGGCTTTGATTTGGCCAACAAATTACAAAAACAACTGTAGTCTTATTTAAATTAGGCGGACTATTGTTTTATTTTTCTTTTAGATATTATTATGCTTTCTAGAGTTATTAGAAACTTTATTTAAATTTAGTTCATTGGATGATTATAATGATGTTGATTATTATTATTATTTATTAGTTTTATCAATGTCCATTAGGAATATCCTATTAGACTTATAATTTTTTATAGCATAAATACTCTTTTATAAAGATTTTTTCGGGTTAGACTATTTTTAGTAAATAAATTAGTATTCTTGCTATCTCTATGTGGTTGAGTGATTTTCATACTAGGTTATTAATTAAGGTTACAAACTCTTCTAAGAATTGATCAATTTTGATGTGATTTTATACTACTTGTTTATATTTTATTATAAACATAAGGTGGGGGTGGTGATTGTGTATAATTTTGGTTATGTAAGGCAAGTTCTTGCTGGGTCATGTTACAAACCATTCAAATATGATTTTAGTGTGTCTTGGAAGATGTCCTTACCAAATGGTATAAAACATTGTGCTATTATTACATTATATATCTTTAATTTTTAGTTTGTATCATTTCTTGATTTTTTTTCTTCCTAGTTTTTTTGGCTATGGTCCTATTTTTATTTTTTAAAATAAGTCAATTCTTATTTTATTATTTAAAATGTGTGTTTAACCTTATATATAAAAATATCTTGCTTAGATTCTTGATTTTGCTGAACACATCAAATAAAAATTATGCCCTTGTTATTAATCTTCTCTCTTCTTGATTTTGGCCTAAAAAAAAAGAAAAAAACAAAGGAAAAGAAATCTTATTCTTGTTGAATTGTATGGATAATTAAAAAAAAGAAGAAGAAGAAAAAGTTGAAGAAACATTACAAGAATTGATTGAATTAACAAGTTAGAGCATAACCAAATATAAGCCTTTGAATTTTAGGGTTGGCTAAAAATTTCTTGAATTTTGTTTTCCAAATAGGTACGTATTGAATCTTGATATTATAGAATTTAATTCTTATTTTTTCTTGGATTATCTTATCTTGTTTCATTTAAATTTGGGTATTATACATCTTTCATGCTTTATTTTAATTGTTTTCTTGAAATTCTTGAAGTTAAATCTTGACTTTTTAAATTAGTTAGTCTTCTTTGAATCTATAACATAAACTTCATTACTTTTATTACATGTCTTTCTTTTATCATTATATTTCACATTAATTTACATTATTATTCATAAATATTTCTACAAGTTTTGTTTTGAATAGTTTCATGTATTTCTTGATTCTTGAGTCTTTATTATTATAAAATTATTATGATGTTTTGATTGATTATTTAATAAGTTGTTAAGTTACCTTTAAGAACCTTAGTAAAAAAATAGTGAGGTTAAATCTAGTGTAAACATATTAGGGACTATGTGATGAAATGTTTCTTTATTACTAACCTTTGTTGTAGGTATTCACAATGTCATCAAAAAATATAACACAATCAAAGGTGAAAGGCCTTGTAGAAAGACAAGATAGGTTAGAGGTAATGATAGAGTACTTGATGGGAAAGATAGATAAATTGAGTATTGAGATAATTAGTAAATGTAATGCTCCTAGTTGCAAGGAAAAAAAAGGTTAAAAGATCTATTAAACAAGCATTTTTGACACGACAAAAAGATTGATGTTTTCTTCCAAGTGCAGGAGTGTCGAAGAAATAAATAACCCAGCAAGACCGGGGTCGAACCACAGGGAGGTTATTGTACAAATTATAAATAACAATGATACAACAACAACAATCATACCAATAACAACAATAACAACAACAACAACAATAATAATAAAGAAGAAGAAGAAGATGAGAACTTTGAGATGAAATATTAAAGTAAGGATTAAACAATGATAATAATAAATGTCAAGGTTAGAGGTTCCACTAATGGTATGTCAAGCAAGTATAGTATGAACTCTTATTATTCAATTGGAATCCACATATAAAGGAGGTTCCAATCATATTATAGATTGTTAACATGATTACATTAGTTATCTTATTCAATTAATGCTAATACTTGTAAATTTCGTCAAGCATTTATGATTATAACTTATGTTAACAACAAATCAAGTTACTTTCATAGCTCAGGTGTCGGTTATACCATATATTATGAGTTATGAAAGTGTCAAGCATTTGTTGTACCAATTGTTATACAACATAAATCAAGATTAATCATTTAACAAGCAAAGTATTAAAGAGTGAACAAGATAACAAATATAAAACATGTTAGTATCAAACATTAAAGTCCATATTAAGTTTATACCATACTTATTCTTACATCATTAGTGTAACCTTTTTACCTTGACATAATTAACTTAGCTAGATATAATTAAAGAAAGAAAAACAGATAAACAAAATAAGAACATAAGTAAGATCAAAATTAACTAAGTAAAGGAAAGGAAATGAAAAGTATAAACTTAATATTAATGAAAGCTAAGCATAAACATTACAAAAAATACAAAGAGAGAAAACAAAAGCATGATCTTGATCTGGACACCAAGATGCCTAAATGCATGGTAAATGCCTCCTTTTATAGGCCAAAATTAGGAACTATTGATTTGATCACTAATTGATGAGTAGATGGTCAACCCTTGACTTGATGACAATCCTTATCTTCTCTTGTTTGCCCAAAACGTCATTGATGACATCTAAATTAGAGCCACTTGAAACATAAAAGTTCTAGGAAATTGTCTCAACTTTCTTGTGTAACGAATTCAGCTCATTTCAACTTCTAGAACTCCAGATATGGCCAAAATACTGAATAGTGCTCGGGCTGGAGGACAGATTCAGGTTTCTTTGTTGTTGCAAAAATTTGGACTTGAAAATGACCTTTTTAGATCTTGGGCTCCATATAAAAGTTGTAGGCCTATGTCTTACCTTTCTATTCATATAAAGTAGACCTAAATCTGAGATCTATAGCTCCAGATATGACCCAGTGAATGATATGAATCTTGTTTGTTTTCTAAAATCGATCTTATAAGTGGATTTCATCTTATTAGAATAAAAAAAAGGTGATGAATAAAAAAGTTGCTTTTAAGATTGAATATAGTTTATATGACTTGTTAGTAATGTCTTTGGACTTACTAATACGCCTAATATTATTATGAGATTGATGAACCTTATATTACATGCATTTATTGTTATGTTTGTAGTGATTTATTTTGATAATATATTTATTTATAGTAAAGGATTAGATGATCATATACATCATTTAATACAATAATTTAATACAGGTATTTGATATGCTTAAAAAGGAAAGCTTATATGCTAATCTAAAGAAGTGTGACTTTTGCATGAAAAATATTTTTTTTCTTGCATGTGTTGTTAGTACAAAAGGTATTAAGATAAATGAGGCAAAAGTTAGTTTAAAGAATAGCATATATCTAAGATGGTAAGTAAGGTAAAAAGTTTTTATGGATTAACTAGTTTCTACATAAAATTTATGAAAGATTTTGATTAATACTTAAAAGTGCATTTTTATCATGGTTTTATATCATCATTTTGCACTTGAAGTATCAATAACTCCTTAACTAAAGTACCTTTTATAATAATCTATCTAATAATATAAGATACCTTTAATTTATGGTAAATGTTCATTTTAAATGCAGGCCTATCACATAAATGAAAGGATTGATTGATGACTTTAAAAACTTCAATTGCAAAGGTAAAGAGATGATCAAACTTAGAAAAGAGATGCCGGTGCAATCCAAACCGGAACATTGTTCAGTAATTGAGTCATATCTGGAACTATAGATCTCAGATTTAGGTCTACTTTATATGGATGAAAAAGGTAAGACATAGGGCTACAACTTTTATATAGAGCCCAGATCTAAAAAGGCCATTTTTAAGTCCAAATTGTTGTAATAATAAAGAAGCCCAAATCTGTCTTCCAGCCCGAGCACTGTTTAATATTTGTTATTATCATTGTTTAATCCTTACTTTAATATTTCATCTTAAAGTTCTCATCTTTTTCTTCTTCTTTATTGTTGTTGTTGTTGTTGTTGTTGTTATTACTACTACTACTAGTATAATTATTATTATTATTATTATTATTATTATTATTATTATTATTATTATTATTACTATTATTGTTGTTATTGTTATTATTGTTGTTGTTGTATTGTTGTTATTTATAATTTGTACAATAACCTCCCTATGGTTCGACCCCGGTCTTGTCGGGTTATTTATTACTTCGACACTCATGCACTTGGGAGAAGACATCAATCTTTTCATCGTGTCAAGTTTTTGGCGCCGTTGTTAGGGAGGTAAGTTTTGTATAAATTATAATTTTTATTTTATTTTTTTTCACTTTTTCTTGTATATAACTTTGTTTTATTTTCTTTCTTTCTTCTTGTTTCTTCTTCTTTTGTTTTTCTTTTTCATTTATTCTATTCCTACACGTGCATGAAGGTGTGGTCACGTACATCAAGTGGTAGACTTTGTAGGGTATCCTCATCATTTTTAAAAAATATAGCTGAAGAAGATAATCAATCACTTCATAATGAGAATAATGAGAATAACCGTGCTACAACACTTAGAGACCACATGAATCCAACAAGAACAAGTGCACCATCATGCATAGTTTTTCCTCCCGATGCATCTCATTTTAATTTTAAGCTAGGCATTATTCAACTTTTACCTTCTTTTCATAATAATTTAAATTGTAGCATGAACACCATCAGATTAAAGCTTTTTCTCTTTTCATTAAAAGATAAAGCTAAAACATGGCTACAAAATTTGAGACCAGGATCCATTCATGCTTGGGATGAAATACAACAACAGTTTTTAAAGAAGCTTTTCCCATCTCATAGAACAAACTTTTTCAAAAGACAAATCACCACTTTCACTCAAAAACCAGGAGAAACATTTTACCAATGTTGGGATAGGTACCAAGACTTACTTAGTACTTGTCCTCATAATGGTTTTGAAACATGAAGATTGGTTTCGTATTTTTATGAAGGGTTAACACCTAAAGATAAGCAAATGGTTAAATTGATGTGTAATGGAACTTTTGAAGACAAAGACCCTGATGAAGCAATGAAGTACTTAGACTTGTTAGCTGAAAATGCTCAAAATTAGGACACCGCAGGTACTTATGAGGCACCGAGTAAAACTCAACCTCATACATCTAGTAGAGGTATGTACAACCTTAGGAAAGATCATGACCTTCAAGCCAAGTTTGCATCTTTAGCTAGAAAAGTCGAGGCACTAGAATTGAAAAAGAATGGTCATTTAAAATCTGTTGAAAACATTGCATGTCAAATATGTGAAACAAATAAACACTCAACTGAGAACTGTCTAACCTTGCCTTCTTTTAAGGAATGTCTCCATGAACAAGCCCATGCTTTAAATAGTTTTCAAAGGACCAACCATAACCCATACCCTGGTTGGAGAAATCATCCAAATTTTAGTTGGAAGAGTGAGAACAACAATGCACAAACTTCTCAACCACCATTCCAAGCACACCATAATTTCTAAAATTCTCATGGATATGCACCTTCTTATGCTCCACCTTATAGAAGAAATCTTAAGGAAACATTGCATGTATTCATTGAAAAGCAAGAGACAATCAATACTCAACTTGCTCAAAAGATGACAGATTTTAAAGATACTCTTGCAAAATTAACATCTGCTCTCAGTTTCCAAGAAAAAGGTAGGTTTCCATCTCTACCACAACAAAATCCTAAGGGGCAATACAATGCAAATACAAGTAGTTCTGGAAGCCAACACATGGATCAAGTCAAATCAGTCACTACTCTTTGCAGTGGTAAGGTTATTGAAAAACCCTCTCTTGAACCTTATGAGAAAGATGATGAGTCAATCTTTGAGGGTAAGGAAGAGGTTGAACCTAAAAATTGCAAAGAAAAAACTGATTCTCCGCCAGCACTTCCATTTCCTCAGGCCATGACCAAACAAAGGAAAGTCAATCATAACTCTGAAATCTTTAACATTTTTAAGCAGGTAAGAATCAATATACCTTTGTTGGATGCTATTAAACAGATTCCTTCCTATGCTAAATTTTTAAAAGATCTATGCACTGTGAAGAGGAAACTGAATGTGAAAAAAAAAAACCTTTCTAGCCGAACAAGTAAGTGCTTTTCTTCAGAACAATAATGCTTTGAAATATAAAGACCCTGGTTGTCCTATAATTTCTTGCTTTATTGGAGAGCATAAAATTGAAAGAGTCTTACTTGATCTTGGTGCTTGTGTGAATTTACTTCCATATTCAGTTTTTCAGAGTCTCAATCTAGGCGAGTTAAAACCAACTTCTATAACTCTTTTACTTGCTGATAGATCTGTAAAAGTGCCTAGAGGAATAATTAAAGATGTGTTAGTACAAGTCGATAAATTCATTTATCCTGTGGATTTTGTTGTCCTGGACACACAACCTATTGAGGCATGTAATTCATTTCCTGTTATTTTGGGATGTCCATTTCTTGCAACTTCTAACGCTTTGATTAATTGTAGGAATGGACTGATGAAGCTATCATTTGGAAACATGACATTGAAAATGAATATTTTAAACATTTGTAAGCAACCTAGAGATGATAATGATTTACAGGAAGTGGACTTTACTGAAAAATTAATTCATGATCAATTTCCAACCACTTCTAGTGAAATTGAGATTGATGAATTTGATGATTTGCAAATGATTTATTTTCAAGAAGAATCAAAGACAAGTAATTGGAGGCCACAAATTGAGGAATTGCCACCACGATCAATTAAATCCATACCTTCAAGTGTTCAACCACCCAAACCTGATTTGAAGTCATTGCCATCAAATCTCAAATACTCATTTTTGGGAGAAAATGAAACTTTTCCGGTAATAATCTTTTCCAAACTTAATGCACATCAAGAAGGTAAGTTATTACAAACTCTAAAAATGCATTAGGATGAACCATAGCTGATATAAAAGAAATTAGTCCTTTGATTTGTACACACAGAATTTATTTAGAGGAAAATGCTAAACCCTCTAGAGAAATGCAACGAAGGCTAAATTCTAATATGAAAGAAGTAGTGAAAAATGAAGTCATTAAACTTCTAGATAATGAAATCATTTATCCTATTTTTGACAGCAAATGGGTAAGTGTTACCCAAGTTGTACCCAAGAAGTCTGGAGTCACTGTGATAACAAATAAGAACAATGAGTTAATTCCCACTAGAATTGTTGCTGGTTGGCGCATGTGCATTGACTATAGGAAACTTAATTCAATGACTAGAAAAGATCATTTTCCATTACCTTTCATGGATCAAATCCTAGAAAGAGTTGCAGGTCATGAATTTTATTGTTTCCTAGATGGCTATTCGGGTTACAATCAAATTGAAATTGCATTGGAAGATCAAGAGAAGACTACTTTCACATGTCCATTTGGTACTTTTGCATATCGAAGGATGCCTTTTGGATTATGTAATGCACCAGCCACATTTCAAAGATGCATGCTTAGTATATTTAGTGATATGGTTGAAAATTTTCTTGAGATTTTCATGGATGATTTTTCTGTTTTTGGCGATTCATTTGATGATTGTTTGACTAACTTAGAAAAGGTTTTGGCCAGGTGTGAAGAGAAAAATCTTGTGCTGAATTGGGAAAAATGTCACTTTATGGTAACAAACGGCATTGTACTTGGTCACATTGTTTCATCAAAAGGAATTGAGGTTGACAAATCTAAAATCGAGTTAATTGCAAACTTGCCAACACCAAAATCTATTAAAGATGTTAGATCATTCTTAGGATATGCTGGTTTTTATAGAAGGTTCATCAGAGATTTTAGCGTAATATCTAAGCCCTTAAGTAACCTTCTAACAAAGGATAATATTTTTGAATGGACTGAACATTGTGAAAAAGCCTTTGTTAAACTTAAAAACGTGCTTACTTGTGCTCCTATCATTCAACCTCCTGATTGGTCATTACCTTTTGAAATAATGTGTGATGCTAGTGATTATGGCGTAGGTGCTGTTTTAGGACAAAGAAAAGATAAGAAACCTTATGTAATTTACTATGCAAGTAAAACTTTAAATAATGCTCAAATGAATTATACCACCATTGAAAAAGAATTACTTGCAGTAATATTTGCATGTGAAAAATTTAGGTCTTATCTTGTTGGCTCACCTGTTGTTGTTTTTAGTGATCATGCAGCATTGAAATATCTTCTTTCTAAGAAAGATTCTAAGGCTAGACTAGTGCGGTGGATTTTGTTACTTCAAAAATTTGATATCACAATCAAAGATAAGAAAGGCAGCGAAAATGTTGTCGCAGATCACTTGTCAAGATTGACAACATATTCGAAAACTGACATCACACTAATCGATAACTACTTTCCCGATGAATCCTTATTTTTTATCTCTACAATTCCTTGGTTTGCTAATATTGTTAATTTTCTTGTTTCAGGGCAATTGCCAGCTCATTGGAGCACCCAAGATAAAAGAAAGTTCTAGAATGAAGTGAAGAAGTTTTATTAGAATGACCTTTATTTATTAAAATATTATCCTGATGAAATATTTTGAAGATGTATTCCTGACAATGAGGTAAGTAGTGTCATTAAATTTTGTCATTCTGAGACATGTGGGGGCCATTTCTCATCAAAAAAGACAATTGCAAAAATCTTACAAAGTGGATTTTATTGGCCCACCATATTCAAAGACTCACATGCATTCTACTAATCTTGTGAAAATTGTCAAAAGTTAGGATCAATTTCAAAACGTCACATGATGCCTTTAAATCCTATTCTTGTCATTGAGATCTTTGACTGTTGGGGTATAGATTCCATGGGTCCATTTCCTCCATTTGGTTTCTTGTACATATTAGTTGCAGTAGATTATGTTTCAAAATGGATAGAGGCAATTCCAAGTCGAAACAATGATCACAAAACAGTGATAAAGTTTTTGAAAGAAAATATTTTGAGTCGATTTGGAGTCCCTCGAGCCATAATAAATGATGGTGGAACACATTTCTGCAACAAGCCATTTGAGTCTTTAATGAAAAAATATGGAATCACACACAAAATTGCCACCCCTTATCACCCTCAAACAAGTGGATAAGTAGAGCTTGCTAATAGGGAGATGAAACCTATTTTGGAGAAAACAATGAACCCTAATAGGAAAGATTGGTCTTTAAGACTTAATGATACACTTTGGGCTTATCGAACTGCTTATAAAACATCATTAGGTATGTCACCTTATAGACTCGTCTATGGAAAACCTTGTCACTTGCTTGTGGAACTTGAACATAAAGCTTATTGGGCTATTAAGGCTTTCAATTCAAATATGAATGATGCTAGTCAACTGTGAAAGTTACAAATAAATGAGCTAGAGGAAATAAGAAATGATGCATATGAAAATTCAAGAATTTATAAAGCAAGAACTAAAGAGTTTCATGACAAAAATATACTGAGAAAAACATTCAATGTTGGTCAAAAAGTCTTGCTTTATAATTCTCGACTGTATTTATTTCCTGGAAAATTAAGATCAAGATGGAGCGGTCCTTTTATTGTGAAACATGTGTATCCATATGGGGCCTACGACATCGAGAATCCAAAGAATGACAATGTTTTCAAGGTAAATGGACAACCTCTGAAAGTTTATTTTGATAATTTTTCAGATGAACATGACTCTATTAAATTGGGTGATCCTATATATAAAGATTGTTTTTTTTTTTTAGTGATTTTTGCTAGTTTCTCTCACCCCAGTCAAATGGCGGATAACGGTACTCCATGACTTAAGTCGGTTCTTTCAGTTTCCCATAATTATTGACATTTGTGTATATATTTATGCAATTCTTTTAATCTCACTTCCAATTCTCATTTGAAAATGGACACTAATCTTGAAAAATTGAAAAAGTATCTTCCTGCTCTACCTCAGAATGCGACCATGCTAGATGTGCAAGATTGAGATTGTTAATGAATCATGGAATTCCTAAAAATATTTGCTGGTTGATTGAAGCAAAAGTTCAATTATCAGGTGAGTCCTCTAACTCCTTCATTTCACACATGCATTTAACAGGTAAAAGCACTTTTGCAAAGAAACGTCGTGCAAAACGATTGAAATTTTATCATTGATGTGCTAGATGGACTTGTAATACACAATGTCGTTCTTTATAAATGGTATCTATAAACCGTGAAGATAAAATACAATTCATTAAGGATGGCCTGAGTAAGAAGTCTTTAGATAATCTTCTATTGACTCTTGAGACACATCCTAGTGGAGATGTGCATCTTGTAATTCATGATTTATGGCCACTATTTCATAAAGAACATGATCGACTTAATCTTGGGAATCTGACTAAAAAAGACCTTGTTTGCCAGTTTTTAAGAAAATTGGATGGGAAGCCTATCCCCGATCCATTAAGGGCGTTTAAGCTATTCTTGGACGTAAAACCAAGGGAAGATGTGTGCCACAATCACAACTACCTATACATATACATGTTTTTTTTTAAAAGTAAATAAATAAATAAATAGAGAGAGAGTGTGTGTGTGTGAGACTCCAGTTGGCCTACATGTAGATGTTATAATTGCTTTTCTAATTTCTCATCTATAAAACCCTCTCTTCTTTCCTTTCATTTCTACTCAACCCATACATTCAACAAATATAGAAGTGTGTAGAAATGACAAGTTCCTCAAGTCATCATATAAGAAATATTTGTGTTTTTGGTGGATTTAGTCTTGGAAAGAAAATGAGTTTTTAGAATCAATAAATCATCTGGGTCAAATGCTAGCTGAGAGAAACATTCATTTAGTATATGGGGGAGGCAGTCTTGGGTTAATGGGAGGTGTATCAATAGCTGTATTTTTAGGAGGTAGTCTAGTTTTGGGAGTCGTCCCCGAAGCTTTAGCACAAGGGGACATCATTGGAAAAATAATTGGAGAGGAACTTCAGGTCTCTACAATGTCAGCTCGAATGAATACAATGTTTAACCATACTGATGCCTTCATTACTTTACCAGGTGGTCTAGGCACATTAGAAGAGATCTTTCATATTTCCTCTTGGGCCCAACTGCACATTCACCATAAACCCATAAGTTTGTTAAATGTTAATGGTTATTATGATAAGTTGTTGTCTTTTCTTGATCACGTTGTGGAACAGGAATTTCTATCTTCTGCACGACAAATCATAATCTCTGCTGCTACTACTGAACAATTGATTGACCAACTACAATCTTTTGTTCCTGTAATTGATCCTTCCATGAGTCGCATAAATTGGTCAACCAAGGAAAGTCGTAAAAAGCTTAGATTGGATTTGAGCCTTCATTTGTGAATCTTTGTGTCTTTTGGTTTTATTATTGTGTTTTGTTATTACTTATATTTGTTTCAGTATGTTTCAGGTTTGTTAGTGTTTGTTATTTCAGGTGATATCTTCTATACTCTATCTTTCTACCTTTAAACATTGATGACAATGCCTTGTTTTAGTTGGGGGGAGAGGGTAGTAGCTAAAAAAAAAATTGTGTTTTCTATTTTATAAAGCATGTGCAAAATGGTTGTTACAATGATGGCAGAGTAAGGAGAATCTTTTATGACTCTTGAAACGCATCTTAGTAATCATTCGTAACAAAGTCTATCATAATACTTCTTAAAATATTTAGATTTACAAACTTTTGCATTGTTATCACTTAAGTCTGCTTATATACTTAGTTAACATGTATTCTTAAACCTTAATTTACACACACACACACTTCAACATATGATTGTGGGTTGCATATTGGATCATTACATTATTTATGTTCTTTTGTTAAAGGTAACAACTAAGGGAAAGGGATAGTATATATTTAAAAAAAAAGAGAAAAAAAGAGAGAAAAAGAATAATAATAATAATAATAAAAATGTAGATAAGTTTGGTTTCGTAGCCTCCCTAACCTAAGCAATTAAGCCCGAAGGGGTGTTTTAACACTTAATACCCTAAAGTCAACTGACTTGGGAGCTATTGGTCCAACGCTTGTTACATGGATTGAGAAGAAAAACTTAAGGGAATCAAACATTGTACTATCTACATATCAATATCTGCAACCTGAGTTACTAAGCTCATAGGGGTGTCTTAACACCTAATGCCCTAAGACCAATTGGTCTAGGAGTCATTAGCTGAAAGCTCGTTACATAGATTAAAGATGCATGATGTTTTAAATTATATGAATATATATTAAAAAAAAACAAAAATAATAATCCCAACCCATGGAAGTTAACCTTAAACATTAGAACACAAATTTTGTTTTCTTTCAAGAAAAGCCCTATAATTATGTGTTGATACATTAAGCATAAAAGAAAGGTTTTTGAATATCTTGTTAAGAGGGATTGAGCAGGTATATAAATATAACAAGAGTTTGTTTATCTGGATAGAGTAAAGGAAGTTAAATGATGAATACCTTGCTTTATGAAATTTATAAATTATTTTTATACTTTAACACTTTGATTACTAGGGACTAGTAATAAGCTAGTTGGGAGGTGTGTTTAGTACTCAAAAGTGTATTTTTATCATAGTTTTATATCATTATTTTGCACTTGAAGTATCAATAACTCCTTAACTAAAGTACATTTTATAATAATCTATCTAATAATATAAGATACCTATAATTTATGGTAAATATCCATTTTAAATGCAGGCTTATCACATAAATGAAAGGATTGATTGATGACTTTAAGAACTTCAATTGCAAAGGCAAAGAGATTATCAAACTTAGAAAAGAGATGTCAGTGCAATCTAAATCGGAACACTATTCGGTAATTGGGTCATATCTAGAGCTATAGATCTCAGATTTAGGTCTACTTTATATGGATGGAAAGCTCAGACATAGGCCTACAACTTTTATATGGAGCCCAAGATCTAAAAAGGTCATTTTCAAGTCCAAATTGTTGCAACAATAAAGAAGCCCGAATCTGTCCTCTAGCCCGAGCACTGTTTAGTATTTTGGCCATATCTGGAGTTCTAGAAGTTGAAATGAGCTGAATTGTTTATACAAGAAAGATGAGACAATTTTCTAGAACTTTCATGTTTTCAAGTGACTCTAATTTGGACGTTATCAATGATGTTTTGGGTAGACAAGGAAAGATAAGGATTGTCACCAAGTCAAGGGTTGGCCATCTACTCATCAATTAGTCATCAAATCAATAGTTCCTAATTTTGGCCTATAAAAGGAGGCATTTGCCATGCATTTAGGCATCTTGGTGTCTAGATCAAGATCTTGCTCTTCCTTTCTCTCTTTGTATTTTTTATAATGTTTATGCTTTGCTTCCATTAATATTATGTCTATGCCTTTCATTTCCTTTCCTTTACTTAGTTAACTTTTATGTTCTTATTTTGTTTATCTATTTTTCTTTCTTTCATTATGTCTAGCTAAGTTTATTATGTCAAGGTGAAAAGGTTACACTAATGGTGTAAGAATAAGTATAATGTAAACTTAATATGAACTTTAATGTTTAATACTAACATGTTTTGTATTTGTTATCTTGTTCACTTTTTAATACTTTGCTTGTTAAATGACTAATCTTGATTTATGTTGTATAACACTTGGTACAACAAATGCTTGGCACTTTGATAGCCCATACTGTATGGTATAACTGACACGTGAGCTATGAAAGGAACTTGATTTGTTGTTAACATAAGTTATAATCATGAATGCTTGACGAGATTTACAAGTATTAGCATTAATCGAATAAGATGACTAATGTAATCATGTTAACAATTTATAACCTGATTGGAATCTCCTTTATGTGTGGTTTCCAATTGAATAATAAGAGTTTATATTATACTTGTTTGACATACCATTAGTGGAATCTCTAACCTTGACATTTGTTATTATCATTGTTTAATCCTTACTTTAATATTTCATCTCAAAGTTCTCATCTTTTTCTTCTTCTTTATTATTGTTATTATTATTATTATTATTAATATTATTATTATTATTATTATTACTACTACTACAACTACTACTAGTATTATTAGTACTATTATTATCATTATTATTATTATTGATGTTATTACTATTATTGTTGTTATTGTTGTTATTGTTATTATTGTTGTTGTTGTATTGTTGTTATTTATAATTTGTACAATATCCTCCCAGTGGTTCGACTCCGGTCTTGCCGGGTTATTTATTACTTCGACACTCCTGCACTTGGGAGAAGACATCAATCTTTTCATCGTGTCAGATTTCAATATAATAGTTGCTTCAGTAACTAAAATAGTAACTAAAATTATAAAGAAGATAATAGGTTTTAAATTGAAAATCAAATAAGAGAAAGTTTTAATTTCTTAAAAGAAAAGCTTATTTTGACCTCACTACTTGATTTGCCTAACTTTACAAAAACTTTTAAGGCTAAATCTAATGCTTCAGGTATATGTATTAAAGCTATTTTAATGTAAAATAAAAGGCGTATAGTCTATTTTAATCAAAAGCTTAATGATACAACTCTAAATTATCCAACATATGATAAAGAGTTATATGCATTAGTGAAGACTTTGAAGACTTGTCAACATTACCTTCAGCCTAAGGAACCAATCTTTGAGACATTTGAAAAGTCAAGGTAAGTTGAATCATAAACATGTTAAATTGAGTAGAATTTCTTGAGACATTCCCATATGTCATCAAATACAAGCATGGTAAGGAAAATATAGTGATAAATGCATTATCGTGATGATATGTTCTTCTTAATACTTTGAATAATTGACTTTTAGGATTTGAATATATGAAAGAATTATATCCTAATGATCATAATTTTAGTGAATTTATTTTCAATGTGAACTTATGATAACTAATGGATTTTTAGGCATGATGGGTTTTTATTTAAAGATAGAAGATTATATGTGTTTAATTGTTCAATGCATGAATTATTTATAAGGGAAGCTCATGGTGGTGGTTTAATATGACACTTTGAGATTACTAAGACTCGAGAAGTTTTATATGAATATTTTTATTAGTCTAACATGAAAAGTGATGTGCAATAATTTTATGATAGATGTATAACATGTAAATAAACTAAGTCTAAAATGATGTCTCATGGATTATATACCTTTACTTGTTCCCAAAGAATCTTGGGTTGGTATTTTTATAGATTTTATTTATGGTTTACCTAGGTCAAAGATAAGAAAAGACTCTATATTTGTGGTTGTAAATAAATATTCTAAAATAATACATTTCATATCTTACTATAAAAATGATGGTGCAATCAATATAATAAATTTATTTTCTAGGGAGGTAGTTTAGATATGTAGTATTCTAATGAGCATTATGTTTTATCAAGATGTTATGTTTTTAAGCTATTTTTAAAAGGTATTTGTGGGGAAATTAAAAACTAAACTTTTATTTTCTACTACTTGTCATTCACAAACAGATAGTCAAACAAAAATAGTATAAAAGACTATAATTCAATTATTAAAAGTTATCATTCAAAAAAATCTTAAAAATTAAAAAGATTGTATTTTATTCATTGAATTTGCATATAATTATAGTGTTTTTTCTACCACTCATTATTTACTATTCAAGATTGTTTATGGTTTTAATGCTTTAACATATTAGACTTGATTTCTTTACCTATGAATGAAAGGGTTAGTCTTGATGGTAATAAAAAAAAAACAAGTGGTGAAAAACTTACATGTGAAGATATGACAACAAATAGATAAAAAGAATGAGCAATGTACATTCAAGAATAATAAAGGACATAAATTAGCAAGGTTTAAATAAGGAGATGGGTTTGGGTGCATATAAAAAAGAAAATGTTATTAAACAAATGAAATCAAAATTGATGCCTTAAGGAGATGCTCATTCTCAGATAATAGAGATAATTAATGATAATGCCTACAAAATAGATATACCAAAAAACTATGGTGTTAGTATTAAATTCAATATATTGAATGTTTCTTTATTTGTTGTAGGTGATGATTCGAGGATAAACCTTTTTGAGAAGAGAGGAAATGATATGATCCAAGCAACATCAAGAGATCCGTCTACATTTAAGATTTTAATATCTTTTTATTTGATAGAGGTGATGATTCGAGGATGAATCATTTTGAGAAGAGAGGAAATGATGTGATCCAAGAAACATCAAGAGATCTATTAGACGTTCCAATTGGTCCAATGACAAGACTTAAGGTTAAGAGGTTTAAATATATTTTTAATGGATTTCTTCAAGACATATGAATTAAGGTAGACTTCAAGAATATATTAAATAATGAAGAACAAGCTTTGATTAATTTAATTCATGTTCAAGAAAGGCTTATTGGTGGACATTCAGACATTACAAAAGGATTGTAATAAGAAGATTCATTTGTACCCGTTTTGATATTTATCTATTGTTCTTGTCAAACTGGATCCATATAAAAATTTTTAATGTAATTTTATTCATATTGAAAAGTAAACATTCATATCTTTCCAATTATATATGACATGCTTTCTAATTAATTAAGACAAGAGAGAAATATGCATTTGAAGTTAAGCTTCAATTCTATCAGTAGATTATAAAGACGACTTTAGCTTTATTTAAATTAGTTGGACTATTATTTTATTTATCTTTTAGAGATGTCAGGACTTTTATTTAAATTTGGATTCATTGAATTATTATTAGGTTTATTGATATCCATTAGGAATATCTATTAAGATTTATGATTATTTCTAGTATAAATATTTTTTTATAGAGATTTTTTTAGATTAGATTATTTTTTATAATGAAATCGATGTCTATGTTATCTTTTATATGATTGATTAATTCTCATGTTAAGTTTTAGATTAAACTTTTTTTCCAAATAATTAATCAATTCCATTGTGATTTTATATTATTCATTCACATCTTTTTATAGATATAATATGATTATTCCATATAACTTTAATTCTTCAAAACATTATTGTTAGATTAAGTTGCAAACCATTCAAATATAATTATAAAACATCTCTTTGTATGGGATCCATAGCAGAGAGTCTTCATCAAGATTCTAGATGAAATCCTTGCTAGCACAACTAAGTCTTTGTTTCACCATGGGATCCCTACACATCACGTACTGTATCCTTGCCACTTGTCCTTTTATGGTAAATAATGGTATTGTGAAGTGTGGCATTCATTATGCTTCTTTTTAATAGCCACAAGAGTCAATTGAAGTTTGTGAGCAAAACGATGTATGTGATATGTACTTGATTATTATTTAGAATAAAAACTTTTAAGCCATTGAATTCACCTCATATGTTACTAGTTTCATCATATCCCTAACCACGCAATCTTAATATATTTAGCCCATGTTTAAAAAACAAAACTTCAATAGCTGCCTTGAGTGAACTAGCAGTTGTATCTAACATATGTTGAATTTCAATAAAACATTCAATTATGTCCATTGTTGTCTATATATCATAAAACAACTTACATTTGTTTCTTATTTGATATGTCAAGTGACTCATTAATTAAAATTAAAAATAATAAGTCACCTAAATATTTAATAATCACATTTGCAATCTCCTCTGCAACAACTTGAGTAATGTCTTATTGAATATCTAGAGATGTCAATTTGTTGTATCTAAGAGCTTCATTGAAAGAAACTCTTTTAATAACTTCATTATTTTTAGAAAGAAAATGCAAAAGCTCTACATAATTTTCTTGGTTGTTTGAAGATTGACATTCATCATGACCACGAAATGAAAGTCCTTAGTGCAACAAAAAAACGAGCACACTTAATTAAAGCATTTAATCGAGTTTGATAATCACTTTGACTCTTTACTATCAATTTGGATAACAAAGTCATAATACTTTATTTTTCATTCATCAAATTCTCACATTTTATCTGAGTTACATAGTGACTACTATTAGACTTTCAAATATAAAGATCAAATCTTTTCTTTTTTAAAAAAAAATTTTGAAAACCCATTATCCACAAACAAATCAACACCCTCTTTTGACTTAAAGAGGTAACAATACAAGTAAAATGTAGCATCTTTGGCTATGATATACTTTATCGATGTTAAGTATCCATCAAACTAAGCTGGATTAAAGCATCATAATGTTGATATATTCTCAAATTGTTTTTAAGGAAAATCACAATATGAGGGTTAACAAGGACCCTTTTATAGATAAGCTCTTCGAATTGCATCCCTATCATTTACATGGTATTCATAAATTGGTCTTTTTAAGCTAGAGTCAATAAAGAGAGTGATAGAGTTGATTTCAATATGACTTTTCTTTAAACTTGATTGAGATACATGGCTTGAATCTTTGAATAACTCTTCATCTTTAAGGGTTTTACGTTTAAAATACTTGTCTAGTGACATGTTAATTTAATATGAACCTGCTGGATTTTTTTTATTATCATTAATGTCTATATAATAATTAACACAACTATATAATAATTCATTATTAAATAAAGTCAATTGAGTTACATAATAATTCTAAATCTTCCATATGAAATTTGACACAACCAAAAGATTAATGTCTTCTTCTAAGTGTAAGAGTATCAAAGTAATAAATAAATCAGTAAGACTAGGATCAAACCATAGGAAGATTAACTATAAAAAATTATAAACAATAATTGAAAAGAAATTGAAGAGAACTTTTAAGATGTAAGATTAATGTAAGGATTAAATAATGATAAAAATAGTTGTCAATGTTAGAGGATCCACTAATAGTATTTTAAAGAAGTATAATATAAACTCTTTTTATTACTCAACTGGAAATTACACATAAAAAAGGTTCCAAATGGATGATTTGTCATTAATAGTTTATTATAAAGTATTAACATGATCATATTAATTATCTTATTTAAGTAACACCAAACTTTTAAATACTATTATTAATTTATGATGCTAACTTATATTAATAACAAATCAAGTTCCTTTCATAGTATAAGTGTAGGTTACTATATGATTGCCTTTTTTTATAGGCTGAATTTTGGAATTTTTAATTTGTTGACTAATTTTTGAGTGGGTGGCCACATCTTGACTTGGTGACGATCCTTATCTTCTTATCTATCAAAAATATTATTGCTAACATCAAAATTTGAATATATTATCTTCATGAAAGTTTTAGAAAATTATTTTAGATTTCCAACAAAATAATAAAGAGGTCATTTGGACTTCTAAAACTCGAGATATGGGTTGAGCACTGAACAGTATCCAGGCTACATAACAGATTTGGACTCCTCTGTTGTTGTTACAATTTAAACTTGAAAATAATCTTTTTAAATATTAGCTTTTCATAAAAGTTTTAAGCCAATATCTTAACTTTTTATCCATTTAGAGCAGACCTAAATCTAAGTTTTACAACTCTAGTTATGATCCAATAACCAAATGGTATACCAGTTTCAACTAAACCAACATCTCTTTTTTAATTTTATCCCTCTCTTTATCTTTTTAATTTTACTAGTTAAGCTCATCAATCAATCACTTGATTTATGTGATATACCTACATTTAAGATGAACATTTACCATAAATTAAAGTTATCTTATATTATTATATATGTTATTATAAAACATACTCTATTTAAGGAGTTATTTATACTTCAAGTGTAAAATGATGATATAAAACATTGATAAAAATACACTCTTAAGTATTAATCAAAATTCATAAAAAAATACACATTAATTTATCAAAATCAAAATCCATTTCAATTCATATCTATATGTATATAATAAGTATCTTGATTAAATTATACTTAAATCATTTATAAATATTTAATTAAGGAACAATGCTTAGTGTCTACGTAAAAGAAATAATGCTTGAAAAACATGCTTTCTATTTGACATCTTACTTATAAATAAATCATGTGAAAGCATTAAATTTCAATAAACTATTCTCCTAATACAAGAGATGCCAAGAATAATGGTTTTGCATGAATATTAATTTATTTCTTTATAATAAGAAAAGAAACATTTAATTGATTAAATTAACATATTCAAATATTTATTTTATCATAACCTTTAAATTATCACAAACCTTATATTTTTAATAACTAATTATAAAAGAATAAAACTAAAATTAGACGAGGAAAAAAATAGAAAAGATAAAGAAACTTGCAATAATGCTCCCAACTAAAAAACCTCCCCATTTGTCTATCCTCCCCTCTCTTACAATCCAAGTCTTAGCAACCTCCTTAAAACCTCCCCTTTATAATCCAACCTCACAAACACATACAAATGTCCCTCTTAAACATACACAACACCCCCTTTTCACCCTAAACCTTTTGCAACCTTTAATTTACACAAACAACAACCAAAACAACAAGCACTTACCTAACACAATTCTCACTCCCTTTATCTTTACTAAGTTTTATTTTGAACATTTCTCATCTTGGCTAGATTACCAAGATCTTAAAAAGGCTTTTTCAAATATTAGTCCTATCACCAACCTCTTTGTTTCTTAGAAAAAAAAACAAAATGAGGAAGACAATTTGGTTTTGTATCTTTCTTCTCCTATTTAGAAGAAACAAACCTTTATGACAGATTAAACCTTATATGGTTTGACTCTTTCAAAATTCATGCAAACCTAGCAAGATTTTAAGCACTTACATATTTTAGGAAAAAAACAGCCCTCACCATAAAGCCAGAAATCAAAATCTCGCCCAAACTAGCCTTTAGAGACAACATGACCTTTGTTGAAGCTTTTTTGGTTAAAAAACCATTAAAGAAGATTGTGATATATAAGTTTACAAATGATGACAAGGAATGACTACTGAGAAATTTAGTTGGTTTTATAGCCACATAAATGGACTATACACAACTAGAGCATATGGTTTTTGAAAAAAAAATGTTAAGAAGGTAATTGGCTTTTGCTTACTAGGAGCAAGCCGAGCAGTTATCACCTTTACAAACAACGAGACCTTAGAGAAAGAATAAATAAATAGTTACTCTGCCATGAAAAACTACTTCTCTAGTATTAAACCATATAAGAGGGAAGTAAAAGCTGTAGACAGATTTGCTTGGGTGTCTATTCTAGAACTTTTTTTGATTGGATGGAACCGTAGATGTATTGAATCCATAGTAGAAAACATAAGCAAGATGATTGGTTACAATATACAAGTGTGAGCCAATGTTCACTTATAGGAGTCAAGGTGCCATTGAGCACAACCTCTTTCATGACTTTAAATAAACAGCTTTTGTTAATTCTAGATAGAGAGAGGAATTTGATATATCTTTCATGGAAATGAAACCATGTTTTAGCCTCTATTTACCATAATTAAATACTCAATGGATACATCAAGCACTAAAGAATCAGATGAAGAGACATGTAGTAAATTTACATCTCTATAAGAGTTTTTCCCAGTTAGTATAAATAAACTAGATGTTAAATAGACCTTAACAAAACAATAGGATAAGGATATGCAAAATAACCCCTCGATTATTCTTTGCACAAGGTACACTGAATCAGCTAATAACCTAGACCAATTTGACATAACATACACAACCTTCTACCTTTTCCCTAAAACTAAGGAAACACACAAGCTATAGATAAAAAAAAAAACTAGCAACTACATACCACCTCTCACCAATCGTCCTTTATAAAGCCATGTTAAAACACTTTTAAGAAAAAAACACAAATGGTAGAACCAGTCATAACAACCCAAATGACACAATAGTATCCTTTATAAGAGTTTATAAGAGTGGGGAGAAAAAAACTCAAACTAAAGCCTTTTTAGCCCAAGTTGCAAGGCCTAACACAATACTAATGAGACCTATAATACTAACCCAAAACCAGAGCCAAAATACACATCAACAATCTTTCTTTACCTTTATATATGACCTGGCAAAACCATATGAAGTAAAGGAAATGGAGTTAGAAGAAAAAATAAAAGATAAAAAGCTTAGAAGAACTAAAAGACTTACAAACCTAAAATTTTATTCAGCAAAAGAAAGAATGTGATGAAAGTTAGATCATTTGCAGCTCATATTACTATATCAAATGGAGCACCCAATCTTTTTACAATGAAGATAACCAACACTCAAAATAACACACCTCTAAAAAACACTATGTCATCCCCTATTATCAAGTTATTTGGCATTGGAAAAGAAGATAAGAACCATAACTATACCTCTATGGATGATGAAACCAGTGGCATACATCTTCATCTACCATCCTTATTGAATCTTTAAAGTAGCCAACAAACCTCTCTAGAAGCGACCAATGAAAACATAAACAAAAATAGAAGTAAAATAAGAAAACTGAAGTTGCTACAAGCTAATGGTAGTGCTGCTAACATTGTGGAGGTTTTTGATTCTTTAGACTCCTTAAACTTAGGAATTCAACAAGAAAATGTGTGGTTTTAGATTACTTGTATAAAGCATTAAAACAATGGGTTTAATAATGAAAAGGAGACTCAAGAAATGATATAAAATGCAGTGGCTCTAGGTCTAAAGAACCCTTAAGAACTAAAAGTGTATAAAAAAGGAATAATGGGAAACATTGAAAGAGAGGTAGATGAGTGGACATCAATTAATCAGTTGTAAGTTTTCTAACCCACTAAATCTAGTCTGCTTTGTTTTTTGATCTCTTTATGAATATCTTTGCTTGGAACAACTATGGTTTAGATATGTCATGTAAATAAAATTCTATCTGGAATACACTTATAAACAATAATATTGATATATATTTTTCTTTTAGAAATAAAGAAAAATAACGATTGTAACTCCTTCACTAGAAATATGTGGAATATTATAACTGTTAAATGGGCTTTTCTAGAATCTGTAGGGAAATTAGGAGGGATTATAGCAACGTGGGATAACTTTATCTTTAAAGTTAACTCTGTAGAATTTAGGGGGTAGTGGATTAGTCTATGCTGCACACATATTCCATCTTTTTTTAATTATATGATAGGTAGTGTCTACGTTGTATCTTATATGCAAGAACGTGTTGATCTATGGGAAGAAATCACTACTTTTAAGTTTCCTTTCAAACTACCAATGATGGTGCTAGGCAATTTCAATGAAACTCTGCATGTTTATTAAAGAAGTAATGGTTACCTCAATCTCTTAGATTCAACTTCATTCCCCAAATTCATATATGACTGTGAACTAGTTGAATTCAATTTATAAAGGCATCAGTTCACTTTGTTTAAGGGTGGCTCTATGAGCTGTATTGACAATGTTTTTGCTTCCCTGAATTTTTAGCTGCAATTCCTATCTCTATATCTTTGCCACTATGCTAAAGGGGTGTCCAATCATTGTCAACTGCTCCTCCAAAGCCTTAAGGTACATTGGTGGTGGAAACCTTTCCATTTCATAAACTGTTGGTTGTCGTACCCTTCATTTTTAACAGATTTTGAGGCCTCTGGTCTAATAGCTACAAGAAATTTCCAAGTGATTTTAGACTGATTAAGAAGTTAGCAATCAGGGGAAAAAAGCTGAGACAGTGGAATAAATCCACTTTCAGGGATCAAAATCTTAAATTTACAAACATCTAGAACTCCATCACAACACTTAAAAACTTCAGCAAAATGTGTCCTTTATTTGAGACTTAAAAAACAAAGCTCCAAAGGTTGAACTCTGAACTATGAGAGGTTAATAGAAAAGTTGAAGATATCTAGAGGCAAAAATCCTATCAAAATTGGTGTGAAATGGGAGATAAGAGCACTCATTTTTTTTTACATATCTACAAGTCTAAGGAAAGGCTGCAACTATATTAGTAGATTGAACATGATAATAGTCACTTAGTCTCCTCAAATGATATCAAAAAAGGCGTTATCAACTTCTTCTTCTCCTTATTTTCAAATCAATATGTAAAAAAATTGAAATGAAAGGTTTGGGGTTCTATAAAATTTTAGAAGCTAAGTTAATTTGGCTAGAAAAATCATCTTCAATGAAAGAAGTGAAGCAAGTTGTGTGGGACTGTGATGGTTCCAAAGCCCTTAGCCCCAATGGTTTCACCTTCTCTTTCTATAAAAAGATATAGAATATCATCAACTTAGAGGTTTTTATGCTAGTTAAAAAAAAATTATAACTGATAAAGTACCAAAAGGTATCAGCTCTTCCTTTATTACTTTGATTCCAAAAACAAAGGGTTCAAGCAGATTCTCCTATTTTCATCTGATAAGCTTGATTCACGAGTTATATAAAATAGTGGCAAAACTACTGTCCACTAGGCTTTGATGTGCTCTCATAAATGTAATTAGTGTTAACTAGTTTGCATTCATTGCTAGTTATCAAATTTTAAATGGATTCATGATAGCAAATAAGGTTGTTCATGGCATCCGTAGCAAGAAAGAGCATGGCCTTTTACTAAAGGTAGATTTTCATAAAGCTTTTGACCCAATTTTGTAGAAACGTAGTGACACTAACATAGGATACCCGAGTTTTGGATCACATTAGAGAAAGACGGTCATTGAATGCTTATCCACTTTCAAATTAGCCCTCTTGATAAACAGTTCCCTTAATAGAGGGTGTAGTCTAGAGAAGGGTCTCAGGCAAGGGGACCCTTTATTTTCTTTCCTATTTGACATCGCATTTCAGGTGTTGATATTTTTATTCAATTGAACATTAGCTTTAGGTTACTTTAAAGGCTTACAGACTACTCTAAAATATTACATAACTCATTTGCAATATGTCAATGACTTTGATTTTTCTGCCAAATGATTTTTCCTCTCTTCTACATGTCAAAAGGATTCTTCATTGGTTTGACATTATTTCCAAATAGAAAGTTAATTTCTATAAAAGCTTACTAATAGGTATCAATTTGGACAATGACTACACCTCTAACTTGGCGAGCTCAGTTTTCTGTTGTAGTGATACTTTTCTGGTCAAGTATCTTGGGCTACCTTTTAGAGCCAATCCCAGCAGACTCTTTACTTGGAAACCAGTATTGTCCACAGAACAAAGCTAAGCATATAGAAAATGAATTTTTTGAGCATGGTAGGAAGGTTATGTCTAATTGAATCAATCTTGAGCTCTCTTCTTTTGTTTTATATGTTTGTTTTCGCTATACCAAAGGGTATTATTAAAGTCATCTCTTCTATAACCGAGTCTTTTCTCTAGAAAGGAACCTCAACATCTTATGGCATTTTTAAGGTGGCTTAGCACAAGTAATAAAAAGCAAATTAGTTAATTGTACTCCACAGCAAATTTACTTAAAGCATAAAACAAAAAATAAAAAAAAATAATTAGTTAATTGTACTCCACGAGAAATTTGCATATGAAAGAGGAGCAAGGAAAAACAACTCAAAAGAAAAAAAAAAGACTCTTTGTTAGTTAAGGGAAGAAAAAGAATGAAAAGGGAAAAAATTTAGAGTAATGAGCTGGACATATATATATATATATATATTAAAATTTAAGTTAATAAAAATAACTTTTCTGCAGTCTATTAACCATTCACTAAACTATTATATTAATATTTTAATATAAAAATTATTAAAAAAAATTAGAGGGGCAGGTGCCTTTTTTCATCCGTATCTGGCTCGCCACAGCTCTACACGGTCTCAAGACCTAAGGATGCAACCAGAACAACGGACACTTGTCTCGTCACCACTCACTGCAGTTCTAACTGATCCTTGCCTGATCTGCAACCAGTGCAGTGATTCAGATGGGTCTTTTTTTCCCGTAGCTTGTTCCATTGATGACAAATACCATCACTGTCATCATGAATTACAACACGAGGAGACCCATTCATGTGTGATGATTCTCTTTCATGGGTGGTGGTGCACGCTAGCTTTAAGATGCTTGCCCCACTGTTTAAGCATTGAAGCATACATTGCTCATCTAAAGCAGTAAAGGAATAAATACGATGGGTGGAAAGAGTTTTCTTGACAACTGCTAGGCGTACACAAACACGATATAAAGTATCCTGCAAGTTACCTTAAAGAAAATAGAGATTGGACCAAAACAACTTTCTTGGACCGCCCATGGAAACCAAAAGGAGGCCCATAAAAAAGAAATATTAATTTTAAGGAGGCGTAGCAGTAGCACATCTTATTAAGTTTTGGATTTGCTTATTATATCTAACCGGTTCGAATGCTATAAATTTTAGAATTATTAAAGATTTATATAATTATTAATTTAAAATTTAAAAAAATTAATTAAAATATGCATATATATATATATATAAACTAATCCGGATACTATAGCTAAAATTAAAAAAAAAAAAACACTACCTCGTTTTTCAAAAGCATCAGCCCAAGGTGACCCTGGACGGATTCTGTGGAGATCGCTCCTCACCTTCCTTTCCTTTTGCTCCATGGCATGCGAGAATGATTTGATCTCACTCCAAGTCTCCTTATGATTTCTTCACTTTTTTATAATGCTTTCATTTTACTTAACTGTACCATTATTTTCATCTTTTTTTATAGTGTACTTGGTATTATAATTATTGTTATGGTTGTGATTTTAAAAAAATTATTTTATAAAAAATATTTTTAGTTAATGTTTATTTAAAAAAATATATATTTAGTTAAAACTATACTTAAAATTGAGATTGAATAAAAAATAATTTAATATGTTTGGTTAAAAAAATATTTTTCAAATTAATTTATGTAATATTATTAAATATTGAAGTTTGGGATATCTTTATTATTGAAATTGCGATGAAATTCCATAAATGTTACATCAGCATGTAATATCTTTTTAATATCTTTTTAATTTATGTAATGTTATTAAATATTATTTTTTTGAGTAAAAAATAATTTTTTTAAGTGTGTAATAAAATTAGATAAAATATTATCAGGAATAAAATTAAAATTATAATACAAATAAATTTAATTTATCTTAAACTATTTAAAAAAATATTATTTGCACTGCACTGGTTTTTTAAGAGAAAAAAACTTTGCTCATTAGTTTTTTTTTAAAAAATTAAACATTGCGATGCTTCACTAATCTTAAAAATACCCTCGAGAAATAATAAAATGTTGCTTCTCCAGTCCTGCGGCTAAACAGCAAAAATAATATAGGCCTTATCAAACAAAATTAATTTTGTTTAATTTATCAAATATTAAAATATGTAGCTGGAATAAATCTCATCTTCAATCGTATTACCAAACAGCTTCCTAGTCCCTGTGTCTTGATAATTCTATTGTCACACAAAATGAAGAGATGGCACCTTGAGAAGGATTTGTAACTCTTAAAGAATTGGATTCGCGCACCAGTAGCCTCCCTCTTTCTATCTTACTTGTTTAATTTATAAACCGCTTTTACATCTTGAAGCCCAATAGTGAAATCAATAGTTCTTCTTGTACGAACAATTGCATTGGCAAGATTAATGGCACAATTAAGATCATCGAATTTTAGGTTAGGGTTCATATAAACAACTGTACAGGCTTTGTAAATGCGACCACCATCTGCCACCATCTGGCGGTGGATCGTGGGGGATTGCTGGCGCTGTCTTATAACCGACATTCCGCCCTGAGTTGTCAATCTAAAGATGCCATGGGTTCCGCGTAAGGATGTGATTGAACTTCGAAGTTTGACATACATCACCGAAACAATGACAATTCATAGTGATAATGACACTTACCTCGATGAATCTCTGCGTGCCATGGCAATGGCAACCACTTCAGGCAGCATAATCAAAGCATACAATCTTGTAATTCTTTACCGGGTCAGTCTTGTAAATCCACAGAGCATGGGGCAAATTAAATCCGAAAAGCCTAAATAAGAATCTAACCTTGGGATTTTGAACTGGTGTTAAGTCAACGATGCTTGGGTGTTTGACCTGCATTTGCATGAGATATGTCAATGCAAGAACTGCATATGGAAAACCAAAACGTAAAGGTATATATAACACATACCCCTTCATTAGCCCTTGTTGGTTGCCACGGCCCATGAAGCCCATTTGGGCCCAATATAGAATGCCTGGAGAGAGCATCCTCACTCGGCCGTGGGAAGTTTAAAGATCTTCAAGAAAAAGCAAAACAAATGAAGCAAGCTGATGAGTCCATATATGATTCTAGATCAACTTGCATCTTAGTTCAGATGCACTGGAATTCGCAAACTTAATTTCCATTCACACACAAACAGATTTATACTAATTTTTTTTCCCCATCATGTAATATCTCTCTCCTATATGTATGGGTGCAATAGGATAACACTAAACACATTGAATCTAATACAAAAATTTATAGCAAAAGGTAAAATATTTTTCTATGGAACCCTCCTTATCTTTCTCTTCTTCATTTCACCCGCTTGATGTTATAATTTGTAATTTTAATTTAACCTTGATAATATTTTGCATCATATATATACAATCTTTATACAAAAACTTATAATAACACTAACTGAGAAGGTGACATTGATAATTGCAAATTAACATTTGGATATGTTTTTCTATTCAACCATGGTGCTATATCTTGGAGTAGTAGAAAACAAATACATGTAGCTTTTTCCATTATAATAGAAAATTTCATAGCATTTTTTGTTGCAACCTAAAAAGCTATCAAGCTATCAAAGAACGATCTCAATTCAATAGTTTAAGTTATTAGGTGAAGCTCCAAGATATGATTTGTATTATTTTCTAACACACCTTCCCAAGTAAAAGTTTTTTAGGTTTGAAACTTGCACAGTCATATTATTTTGTGTTTAATTTTTATCAAATAAATAAAGATGATGAGATCTGAACTCATGACTACTTGGTTATCAAGATTTTAATATCATGTTAAAAAATTATCTCAACCTAATAATTTAAACTATTACCTGTGGTCCCAATACATAGTTCATATTATTCTAAAGCAATTTGGTTGAGGAGGTTTTTACACAATTTTAGAGTTATAGATGATATGACCAACTCAATATTGCTATACTTTGATAGCATGAAAACATTCGCTTTTGCTAAAAAAACTTGTGTATTATGGTAAACATTGCAACACTTATCTATGAGTGCTATGGTGGGAGACCCCTTAACTAAGCCTATATTTAAGGTTCATATGTAGACTTTGATTTTTATATCTGTAATCATGTTATATTTTGTGTTGTTTTTACTTCAATAATCATTATTTTTATAAAGCATTTCTTTTCACTATATTTTAAAAAAATAATATTAAAAAATAATATTCACACACACATATATAATATGTAAATAGATATGCTGGTTCATTTACAAGAAGAATCACTTTAGCATTTGAGTAAATGAGTAAAATGAAACATGAAAAATGTTGATCAAATTGAGATCATTATTTTATGAACATATTTGGATAGTCCCGCAATCCATATTAGCCTAAATTAAAGCCAAGTACGAGTTCAATTATTTTGTGATATAATGAGTATTTAAAGAACTTAGATGGGATATTTTAGAAATGATGAAATCAGAACTTGTTTGGTATTTAAAGAATTATATATGCTTATTTTTGTTGAATTTCTCTAGCACGCCATATATGCCATGCAACATGTGCTAACATGACAAAAAAAAAAGGTGAGTGAATGGATCTCTATTTTCTTACCATATGACTTTTGAGAACAATATTTTTTTGAATTTGTTCTCAACTAGAGCTTTTATCTATTTTTAGCTACATAATAAAAGTGAAAAATTAATGTTTACTATTTTAGATGTTGTCTATGATCATGATTGATTCTATTTTATAGGACATTGTTAGGAAAACAATCTATCCTTAATCTAATGATATAAGTGTAGAGGGAAGGCTTTTGAATTATATTGAGTAATTATTGATAAATTTTACTATTATTAGGTTTGCAATATAATTATGATTTAATATCAATAGCATGCACATGAGGTTTGCAATATAATTTATCCTTGTTAAGGGTTGGAGTTAATTGACTAATGTAATTTAGAAAATATTTAGGACACTATAAGTCACACTATATTTTTCAAGTTGATGTCTTTATGTGGCTCTAATAATTGTTAATGTAGAGCTCCTAAAATTATACAAGATTTAGAGGTCATATTTTTTATTTATTTAATGAATAATAATAATAATAAAACGATGTGGGGTGTAAGTTGTGAAAATTCATCTCAACCACATGCAAGTGGGAGATGTTAGACTTTTTTAGTCTCTTTTGTATTTGGTTATCCATGATTAGGTCAGATCTAAATTAGATGGAAGAAAAGAACATGAAAAGTCAAATTGCTAGATAATTTGACATAATATTTAGAGAATTTATCTTATTAGAAAAAAAAATATTTTCACTATCCTTATTTTATAAAGAAAATTAATTCTCTCATTAATGATAATTAAAAACTAGAAGAATATTTTTTTTCTAAATAGTACAATAGGTCAAAGAATTCAAGATAAGATGAGATATATCCTTGTAGAAAAAGTCTCCATCAATATTGCAAGTGAAGGATTCTTGAAGAGTGAAAATTTATTTTGTAGTCTAAACAAATCATTAATGATTTCTATATTAATATATAAAGTAGTTCAGTTTGAATTTTTTGAGGTTTTTTTTAAATAAATATTGATAGGCACAGCCAATCAACTCCTTGTTTTTGTTGTAGATATATGTTATTCCTTCTATCAAAATAAAAATAATTAACAATAAACTTATTATCCAAAATTTTTATTGAAGGCTTTGTTTGCAAAAATTATCATTAATTTCACTCTTCTTGCTTCACATAACTCAATGAATAATGTTGGCATAATTTTCATACAAGAAACATGTTTTTAGTTGTAGGTGGTAACTTGTCACCGATCATCAAGTAATAACTCGTGCTTAACATATAAAAATAAAAGTTAACTTGATAAAATAAAAAATAAAAAACAATTTAGAATTGATAATTATTAATAAAAATTTATGAATAACAATAGATGAAATACAACCCTTTTCTTATTTACTATGGTTTTTTTATTGCTCATCAACTCACTTTCACCCAAAATTCATCCATGCACGCTCTCCTAAAATTCAATCACTGTAGATATATTTATACAAGAACTAATAATTATAGATTTTTTTGAGGTCAAGAGAAGAAACATGACCACTTCTAAAAAAGTAAAGTTTTTTTCCCTCTTTATTTCTGCTATAAAGATACTCTTTTTAAAGAAGGAAAAGAGATGCCTTGAAAAATAAAGGAAAAAAAATAATTTAATTGATTTGAAAATGAATTCTTTTTAGACTAAATATGAGAACTTTAGCAGATTATTAGAAGAGAAAAGGAAGGAGAGATGGGTAATGTTTTTCTTTCAACAAAGTCACACTTGGAAAAAAAATTCAATTATTTATTTAAGGTGCCATATGCAACACAATAGAAATTAGAGTATTTATTTTTAGCTTACCTATTATATATTTAGTTATTTATTTATTTTTGTAACATGCTATAAATACAGTTGCCACACCAATAAAGTAAAGGGAAGCAAGTTATCAATGTGGAGCCCTGAGAATTAAATACAGCATATTTTGTCAAGAAAAAAAGAGCATTCACTACTCACTGATGGGATTCTTAGGAAAAGGCTTGAATTTCTATTTATTTTTTATTTTTTTAATTGGCATCCGGTGTTAAATCAATTCCAATTCAATGACAAAGTTTCTTGTCAAACTCAAATTCATTGCAGAAACTTCAATAATCGTTCTTGTATTGCTTTGACTTTCCACCATTAATCCACACACCAGTGCCAGCTGGTCAAATAAAAAGTCTCATTTTTGGGTAGCTTTAAATGTAAATCCATTTGATTTGACGTTCGACACATCCATTCAAAAGGTGACAAGTCATTATTCAATGTTCCCTATGAAATTATTATTATTAACCACCCCAGAAATCCCTATCTACCTAATTATAAGTAAATTAATTTAAATTTAAAAACCATAATAAGATTATAGTATAGATAGCCCCGCACTCCGCTGGGGGCAAAACAAAAAAAAAATTACAAGAAGAAGAAGAAAGTATTAGCTTGTATTGCCATTGACTGTAACAATTTATTTTTTAAATAACAAGGGTTATTTTATTAAATACAAAATAAAAATAGATTCTAAGTAAATATTTGATATTATCAATAAACCTACCTAAGCAAATTAATAGTCAAACTTCTTGTCTTGTTTTCTATCCTAAGCTTAATATTAAATTAAAGCGCATGGGATTTATCATAATACTGTGACTTGATTGATTTTTTAAATAAAAAATATTTTAAAAATTCAATAAAAAATAAGATTTGATAAAACTAATTTGATATTTTTTTAATGTTGCAATGATAAAAAAATCGAGGCAACACTAATCAATTTTAATAAACAATAAAATTTGTAATATAGACCGCAATTTGCAAACTCGATTATTAAGTTATTTCTTACCTTTTTCTTTTCTTTTCTCCTCATTCAAGTCTTATTTGATCATAGGTGGGATAATATTAGGGATTATAATGAAGGAGCTACATAAAAAAAGAAAAAAGGTTTTGATTATATAGGATACAATGTGAGGCTTAAATGAAATAAAATTATAAATTCAAGGCTCTAATTGAACAAAGAGGGAAAAGCTACACGCATGTTTTTCCCCGCATTAGCATGTAGGTGGTGCTACCATGTTATGAATGGCACTTGCAACCTCCAAAATCATTTTTTATTGATGCATATGAATTCGTTATGCATGTGATATTCTATTAAGATGGCGTGCGTTAACTAGTGGTTTGAATTGGCTCTAGTGGCCATGTTTTCTTTTCTTTTCTTTTTTATTTTTTTTTCTATTCTTCTCTTGTTCGTGTGTTGTTATTCTGTTTTTGAAGGGAAGCCCTTCATTTTTTTTTCTTATTTTTAATACAGTCCCTTCATTTTCAATTCAATAAAAAAAATATTTCAATTCAATGAAAAAAATATTTTTAACAAAACTAAGTGTCAACTTGAATTTTTTAAAAAACAAAACCTTGAAAATTTCATTCTTAAACAATCCCATTAATAACAAAAAAACCAAAAATTAATAAAAAAATAAAAATAAAAACTAAATGGAAAGGAAAAAAAAAACTCAAAGGTGAACAAGAAAACTAAGTGCTAAGTCCACGTAGAAAAAAACAATAATTCACCTAGGAAAATTAGTTGTTAGTTAATTAGATATAATGTTTGAGTGCTGTTCGTGGAGTGATTTTCAAAATCTATTATTATTTAATTTTATAGCAAATAAAATAGATATTCGTACAAAGAAAAATAAATAAAATTCTAAAGAAAAAATGTAATTTTTAGTTAAAATTAAATTTTCTTATTCATGTAATTTTTCTTGGCAATAACATGTATTTTTTATTTGTAGCATGATTTATTGAATAAAACATAATGAAAAAAAAACATGTATAAAAATTCTAATGATTTGTATTAAAAAGTTAAAAAGGTATCTTTTTTAATTAAAAAACATCATTTATTTATTTATTTCTTGTTTTGAAAAAAGAAACACGTTAAAAAGATATCTTTTTATTTTTTTAATCAAAAACATTGCTAATAAAAACTTATTAAGGTCATGACTATAAGTTATAATTTCAAAACAAAATCATCAATCAAATATTTTTACACACTTATATAAGTAAATAGAAAATAATAAATATAAAAAATTACATGTAATATTTAGAATTTGACGGAGTACAGTTTTTATTTAGATTCACCCTTATTCAATTTAAAAGTTTATAGTACAATATTTACTTGTTCAATGGTGTTAACTTCATTAATCTAAAATTTAAAAATATAAGCAAAATTAATCAAGAACAAGATATTAAAGACTTCAATAAAATAAGTGGGGTGTAAACCTCTAATGTCATACATATAAGATTGTAAAGAAGGTGTTTCTCAATTGAATGATGATATTTACAACCCCTGAGATGATTGAAAATGTCACATTTATTTATTTAAAGATACTTACTCAACCAACTAAAATTGCCAAGGAAGGACATGAACAATGGGTAAACGACATATTTGTTTAGATTAGACCTTAGGAATTAAGGATTTTTAATTTAAGATTCAGCTAATTTTAATTTAATCCCTACTCTTCCAATTCCTTTTAATTACATCCGTAATTGTCTTCCAAGTTTTAATCACATACAATCACATCTCTATCAAATTCAAATATCAGCTCCAAATTTTAGTGCCTTGTACAAATAAGTCTTTAGTTTTTAAGTTGTTCAATTTCATTATTAATTGACCACCAAAACTTCAACCTTTTCAATTTGGCCCTTAATTTCATTGATTTTTACCCCTAAAATAACAAGCCACCAATTTCTTCCAAATTTTAGTCCTTGTCTGAAAATTTGCAATTAAGTCCTTTAATGGCTTTTAAACTTTTATTTTTTTTATAATTAAGTCCTTGATTTAACTAGTTAAACCTTTCAAAGTTAAATTTAATCTTCAAATTTCAATTTCTTCCAATTAAGACTTAAATTGACTCAAAAAAATAATTTTTCTTGCAATTAAGTTCTCAATAAAATTAATTAAGCTTTCTAAAACTCCTATTAAGTCTTTAACCCTCCAAAACTGTGTTTCTTTACTCTAAATAAAAATATTTCCACTAATAAAGCCTTAACCCTTTAGCTTTTCTATTTGTCAGTTTGGTCCTCTACCATCAACCTTGGATATTCTTCTAGGGTTTTTTAATGTATATATAATTTTTTTTATGTGTAGTAAAAAATGGATAATAACATTCTCCTTTTTCAATTTAGTTGTTTATCATATATTTGCTTAGGTATTAAACGTACAGAAGTTATAAGCTTTTCATCCATCTCAAAGGAATACATATTTGTTAATTCATCATGCATAACTCTTCTATCATATTGTCATGGTCTACTAATCAATAAATAACTAGCTTCAATTGACATAATATCTCATAACACCTTATTATAATATTTACCACTAGAAAAAAAAAATTCACCTTCACCTTATATTATTGCAGCTACCACCATCAATAATTAAGCTACATACCTTATTTAGAACATGACCTCTATTATAGAATATATTCTTCTTTTAATCATCTTAAGCACCCGCATTAATATGCATATTTAGTGCTTTCCTCACAACAGGTGTCTCTCTCAATCGGATACTTAGTACAAACACCATTAGCATCCTTTAATTATGATATCTTCTTCTTTTTCATGCTTTTTATCAGTCTCAACTTTAATATTGGTTTCATTACCATAACCTTTTTTTTTATATTGTGAAGTAACATGATTAAAACCTTAAAAAAATGAAAGCTTTTAGTATCATACTTTCAAGAAGCAGGAGTAACATTGTTACCTTTACCAATAATTAAGATATCTTTCTTATCACTATGGTATTTGGTCTTACCCTCCTTATTTGATTGTAATAGACCAACCCTACTATTAGCCTTGTAATTAGGTTTCCAAGGTGTTGAAGGGCTTAATGGTACCTTTTCCTTTAAGTTGTCTCTTCACTTTCATGACCATATGCATCATCTCCTCCAACTTCATATGATAATACAACTCCATAATATCAACTATATCATGATTAAAGCTATTCATAAATCTAGTCATAGTAGCCTCACTATCATCCTCAATGGTAGCTCGAATCATAGTAAGTTTCATCTCTTTAAAAAACTTATAAATACCTTTTGTACCTTGCTCTAAACTCTATAACCTTTGATACAACTCTTTATAGTAGTGGTTAAGCATAAGTCTCCTTCTTATAAAGGATTTCATCCCATCCCAAGTATCAACTTGCCTCTCAAAATTCTTTATATGGTTGGTCAATAATCAATCCTACCACACAATGACATAGTTAGTAAAAACAATCATAGCAAGCTTGATTTTCTTGAGCTTTAAATAATTGTCATGTTTAAAAATCCATTCAATATTATTCTTTCACTTTAAATAAGTTGTTGGATCATTTTTCCTTTAAAAGGATAGTATTTTCAACTTAATTGTATTAAAGCTTCATCAAATTTAGCATTATGGTCACAATACTTGTAATTACCCCTTAACAGAAATTATCATCATACTTATCATTTCTTTATTGGTAATTTTGTTACTATCCAAACCATTCTCCATGCCTACAAACACATTATCAAAATTAACATCACTCATATCTATATTATCAACCACAAACCCATCTATATTGATGTGAACTCCCCTAATAGCTCCTATAACATTGAATTCTTTGTGTTCATGCTTATTTTGAACCCCCACCATGATCATTAGCATATTTTCTCTCTAATCTATCCAACCTATATCCAAATTTATTGGCCATCTAATTCATCACCTAATTCATAATCCAAAACTAAGCTGTAATTTTATTTTCCCCTCTTTGTGGTGCCTTGTTATTGCTTAACTCAAACATCTTTGAATCTAAAAAATTAGTTAGTTAACAAGTAATATATATCCCTTACCCATTTCCTCACATGGTTACACTCCTCTCATATTTCATTTAAGGATCCATGATAATTTACAATATACTTTACAACAAGATGAAGACATACTAAAATTAATTAATGATATGAAAAACTAAAATTATCACAAAAAATATCTTTAAACTATAGAAATAATTTAACTAAAATTAGAAATAAGTAGGAAAACTTGAAACTACCCAAATTTATTTGAACCAAATCAATTGAACTATTTTTTACTCGAACTAATTTGAATTTTTTTTATCCCAATAAAACAACAAAATTATTTTGGACAGCAGGTATTTTCTTTATCAAGAATCCCTAATTAATACAAATTGCAGTGCTAGACATGAAGAAAATCAACAACATAAATAAAGAATCAAATTCTAAGAAGAATTGAAAAAAAAAAACAAGAAAAACAAAGGGATGAATCCTGATTGTAGAGCCTAGCTCTAATGCCTACAAATGCAGACCTCTTGATAACATGATTAAGTAAATTCCAATAAAATTAAAATACAACCCGAAAAGTCAAAAGCCATGTTTGATAGAACCCTAATCTAGAGGTGACCTTGCACTTGTGAAATAATGGAATTGGAATAAACTTGGACCTAAAGATAATCATGTACCTAACAACCTAAAGTATGCAAATGATGTCATAAAGATAATTAATCTTTGATAAGTTAGATGCATGATATTTTTCCCTATAAAGAAAAGATGTTTTTCCATAAATAATTAAAAGAAAGAAACTCAAATTTATTATCACTAAGTTGCCAAAATTTTCATCTTTAAAAATGTAATATATTCTCCTATAAATTACCCTAATAAACCCCTTTTGAGTTGTAAGCTAATGAGCCTAAACTAATACTCAACTACCATGACTCCAATAATGAAATAAACTGCTAAACAATTTCTAATATGTTAGAAAAAACTCATATTAAAAATAAATGTTCAATAATAAATAAATAAAATAGGATAATAAAAAAAAATTATGCTATAAGTTCTCTATGTAGCTAATCTCTAAACTTTCTTGAATGGTGTTTTGGATGAAAACTAGGAATTTGAATAGGAAACTTTATTTTGATTGATAAAATTTTCTTCTTTATATTACCTCTTCTTAATCTCCTTAAAGTGTTAGGAATACCTAAAAAAAAAAAAACCTAAGAAAAAGATCCTTTTAGATATTGCCACATCAAGTCTATATGGGATTTAGAATCCTTGCAAAGTATGAACTCCAATTCTTTAATGAATCCAACCTATATTAAAAACTCGTGTAATATAAGCACATGCATAAGTTTAAGGCCTAAATAAGCATATTTAATATCTTTTTTTCTATCCGAAATTAACCCATTGTAGGTTTAGATTGATTAAGTCGAAAATAATCAAGAAAGAATATTTTGTTGACAAATATGCCAAAATAGTAACATTAATTTTGATTAATTTAAATAATATGTTTTCAAACTTCAATTGACTGTAAATTTTACCACAATATATTTTAATGTTTATAATATTTTCTTGTAAAATTTTAGCTCAATATGATATACAATTTGAGAGATATATTTGATATTCCAAAATTAATTAGTAAAGTAAAATTCCGACCTCATTTTATTTGCACTATATTACCTCAAGATTGTTGGCATAATAACTTTCTTTTATAGCAATGGTAATGATGGTCACTAGAATGAATCCTTTTATTTCAAGTGTACATTCTTTTGTTGCATCTCTTATAGGAGTTGGTATGCAAAACGATAATCAGGTAAGATTTTTTCATGAATCTCATATTGTTAATCATAAATAATGGATTAATGTCTAAATAACTTCAAATTCCATATCACATTGCAATTGACCTTTGAACTATCTAAGGCTAAACCAACTAAGAAACCATGGATTAATCACTATAGATAATAATTTTCTACGAATTATAATGAGTAACGATTAACAATATTTTTTAATAGGTTTTGTTTTGTCTTAATGTAGAGTGTTAATTGGAACTTGTACTTAAGTTTGTAAGTGAATGGATCCTAATAGTAATATTTTGGTATGGAATTGCCTTTATGATCTTTTTATTTATTTATTTTAAAGAAGGATTCTCATCGATTAGATAATGAACAAAAAGAAAGGTAATCTTTCCAAGTACAAAATACACATACTTGGCTATGAAATGAGAGAGATGGGATGAGTAAGAAGAGTGAAAAGTGTAAATGAAAAAATAAAAAATATTTTTTGAGTCATGTTTGGATTTAAAAAATAATAATCATTTACTGTCTCCAAAACATGCCTTTTATATACTTTTTTTTAATAAGATAGAAATTGGTTTAAAAATTACCGTTGTCTACACAATAAAATTTATAAATATTTTCTATTTTTGGTTTTTTATGTTAAGATAGTAATTAAACATATCAAACATTGCTATAATGTTAAAATTTATTGATATAACTTTGAGGGTTGTAGTTTAGCTGGTCAAGTTCTAAGTTTGTTTCTTAGAAGTTACCAGTTTGAGTGCTATAAATCTTAAGGTTACCAAAGACTTATCTGGTCGTTAACTTTAGAGTCTTGGGAGATTAGTCGAGATACACATAACCTAACCCAAACATGCATAATAATAATAAAAAAAATCTATTAATGTCAACTGTTAAACCATGAAGGAACATATAACCCTCGCATTTAATATTAGCATTAATGGTTTCATGATGGTTAATGTAGTCGATTTTGGCATTTAATGTGGATTTGACTATAGTCTCTCCATCTCAAGATGTAGGTGTCTGAAACCTAAAGTTTCAATTCTTTTTTCCTTTCCTTTTCAATAGTTTTTTTCTTTATTTTTTTTCATTTTATTCTTTTTTTAATAAGTGATTAGTATTTAAAAGTGTATTCTTATTTAGATTTTATATCATTATTTTACACTTAAAGTATCATTAACTTCTTAATGAGAGTATGTTTTATAATAAGAAGTTTAATAATATAAGATACCTTTAATTTATGGTAAATGCTTATTTTAAATACAAGCATATCTTACAATTTAAAGGATTTATTACTGTGATTAACTATTGAAAGTGAAAGAAAAAAAAAAGAGGCTAAACTTAGAAAGGAGATGTCGATTCAATTCAAATTCGAACATTGTTCAGTCATTGAGTGATATTTAGAGCTATAGATCTTAGATTTTAATTTGGTTTATATGGATGAAAAGATAAGAAATAGGTATACAACTTTCATGAATAGAAAAGGACCAAATTTGCCATTTTTAAATTCAAAGTTTGGCCACAAAAGAGAAGTCAAAATTTATCCTATAATCCAGCTCAAACACTACTATGAATTTTACCTATATTGGAGTTCTAGAAGGCCAAATGATGTAAAAATTGGTGGATGGAAGGAAAAGCCAATTTCTAACAACTTTCATGAGAAGACCTGCTCAAATTCTGATGTTAGAAATGATATTTCATCTAGACTAAGGCTTAAAGGCTATCCACCACGTTCACTAGCAGCACTACTTAGTATTTTAGATATATCTTAAGCTATAGTGCTTCAAATGATATGAAATTTGGTGGGTGGAAGGAAAAGATAATTTCCGACAACTTTCATAAAAAACACTTTATCAAAGTTTGATTGCATTTATATCATTTCATCCAACCAAAATGCTTGAGTGTTGTTGTCCATCAAATCTACTAAATCAATAATTGACCATTACATCAATAATCAATTACCAAATGAATAGTTTTAAATTTTAGCTTGTAAAAGGAGGTATTTGCCACTCATTTAGATATCTTGTTTTTTAAATCAAAATCATGTTCTTACTCTCCTTTTATATTCTTGTAATGCTTAAGTTTTGCTTTTATTAATGTCTTGTTCATGCTTTTCATTTTCTTTATTATACTTAGTTAACTTATATCATGCTTATGTTCTTATATTATTTATATATGTTCTTTTTCTTTATAATGTCTAACTAAGTTAATTATATCAAGGTAAAAAGGTTTCAGTAATGGTGTTAGGATAGGTATAATATAAACTCAATATAGACTTCAATGCTTATATCCTAAACAACTTGCTATTAACATTTCTTATTATTTTTATCTTATTAATTCTTAATACCTTACTTGTTAAATGGTTAATCTAGATTTGTGTTGTATAACACTTAGTATATCAAATACTTGATCATTCAAAGTCTTCGGTTGACATTGTTACCATGAGAGGAACTTGATTTGTTATCAACATAAATTAGCATCATGAATACTTAATAAAATTTATAAGTATGGTTTTACGTAAATAAAATGATTAATATGATCATGTTGATAATTTATAAAGAGTTTATACTTTATGTATCTCTAATAATATTAATGGATCCTCTAATCTTGATATTTATTTTTATTATTATATAAACTTTACATTAATCTTACATTTCAAAGTCCTCTTTAACTCATTATCGTTATTACTACTATTATTATCACTATTACTATTAATATTATTATATAGTTAATCTCTCTATAGCTCGATCTCGGTCTTACCAAGTTATTTATTACTTTGACACTCCTGCACTTGGGATAAGATATTAACTTTTTAATTGTGTCAATAAGCTAGTTTCCCTACAACTATTACAAGATTTTTTTAATTTTATGGTAATTAAAATAAATATTTGCAATAAAAAAAATAATTTAAATTTTTTTTAAAAAAACTTTTCATTCTCTTTAAATATTCATAAGAATTGAAAACATTCTACATATTCTGTTAATATCTATTTTTTCATCAAATCATTGTTAATATTAATATAAAAAGCTATAATTTTAATTAAAAATTAGGGTAAAAGTGGATAATTTTTTAAATATATTTGTAATAATTTTGTTAAGAAAAAATTCATTATAAAATGTAAAAAATAAATAAATAAAGCATAAAAAAATGGCAAAAAAAAATCAAGTAGTCCCGCGCATCTTATAAAAAGATAAGAGCTTGTAAACTGGGATGGCGTAACCCCATTTGTTTTTCCTTTAAAGCTAGCTCTACGCACCTAGGTTTTTTTTTTGTATTTTTAACTCAAATGGATAATGTTTGTCTGGGCTTTAAAAAAAATAAATAGATAACATGTCTTCTCCTAAAATAAATGACATGTCAATCAATGCAACTAATTCTAACCTAATAGCAAGAAAATCAGGGTCATTATAAATCAGATCTAAATAAATTTTATAAGTTTAATTCTAGTTATGACATTATAAAAGGTCAAAACACATCATCAATTTTTTTTTTCAAGACAAACAAATTGGTGATAAAATTAAATTTCTTTTGTCAGGATATAGTTAGTCAAATAATTTCTCTTTCCTATGCCTTTTAAGTGATTTTTTTTAATATTAAAGTATGAAATCAAAGACAAATAAAGGTTAGTTTAAATTATAATCAACAAAATTAAATTAATTTTTTGAATAAAAATACGGTAACAATTAATATTATTTTATAAAATATATCATAATAAAATGAACAGTGATTTTGCATAGATCTTTTAATTTACACTGTAATTTATTTTTCACGATTTTTCAAGTGGAATCAACCTTTTTTAACATACCAATGGCATAGGATCCCACTAACTTTGAAAGATGCCACCCGTGAATTATTTTGTTGTTCAATCAATCACTTTCCTTATTTTTCTTGGGCTTGAAAAGGTCGGTCGAGGCAGGATGCTTCATGGGAATATGTCAATCATAAATGCTAAGGTTGGAATTCAGATGTTTGACGGGAATTAATTAATATGAAATTGACGATAGCAATGAAAAGTTTTTTTTTTTTAATTGTAATCTCAAAAACGAGTGTTCGAGGATCGATAACGTGATTTTCATCTCAGGTAGATTATTATTGGCGTGTACCCAACTATTATTTATATTTTTTATGTAATTTATTTTCTAATAAAAAATTATTATAAAATTAAAATTTAATATATATTAAATGATATTTTTAAAAATATTAATACAATAACATACCAAGTTATTTATTATTTAAAATGAATTATTTTATTATTAAACATCACAGTCAATCACTTTCTTGGGCTTGAATAGTTTGGTCAAGGCAGGATGCTTCGTAGGACTATGTCAATCATAAATAGTTAGGTTGGAATTCAGATGTTTGAAGGCAATTAATTAATGTGAAGTTGACGATATTGTTATGCTCTGGATCTTTGTTTTCAGCAGCAACGAAAAGTTTTTTTTTTTTAGTTTTTTTTTATTGTAAACTCAAAAACGATATTGTTATAACGTGATTGTTATCTCAATTAGATTATTATTGGAGTGCACTGAGCTACTGCTTAAATAATTTTTTTTAATAAAAGTACTGCTAACATATTTTTTAATTATAAATTTAAAATATAATGCATATTGAACAATTTGTTTTAAATATTAATATCAAAACATATTAGAAGTTATTTATTTTTAAATATTAAAATAACAATATATTAAATCGACTTAGATTAACTTTTAAAATTTATATCTTATAAAATTATAATAACTTATTAATTTTTAAAAATATATTTTTATCAAGGTTTTATATCAGTGTAACTTCTTAACTAAAGCATGTTCTATAATAACAAGTCTGATATTATAAGATACATTTAATTTATGATAAATGTTCATCTTAAATGTAAGTCTATCACATAAATTAAAGGATTGATTGATGAGTTCAACTATTAAAATTGAAAAGATAAAAAGAGGGTGAAACTTATAAAAGAGATGCGGGCTCAGTCCAAATTAAAATATTATTTAGTTATTGGGTCATATCTAGAGTTGTAGATATTAGATTTCAATTCAATTTATATGGTTAGAAAGCTAAGATATAGGCCTAAAACATTCATGCAGAATGCAAGACTTAATTATGTCATTTGAAAGTTCAAATTTTAGCAACAACGGAGAAGTCTGAATCTATCCTGCAACCCATATATTGTTTAGTATTCAGCCCATATCTTGAGTTCTAGACCTTCTTCTTTTCTTGTTGGAAAGATAAGAAATTTTGTAGATCTTTCATAAATCAAGTTTGTTCAAATTTTGATGTTAATAATGATATTTTGTTCAAACAAGAAGATAAAGATTGTTTCCATGTCAAGATATAGTCACTCACTCAATAATTAGTCAAGAAATTAATAGTTTCTAATCTTACCCTATAAAAGAAAACATTTGTCATGTATTTAGACATATTGGTTTTTAGATCAAGATCATGTTCTTGCTCTTTCTTTATTGTAATGTTTAAGTTTTGCTTATATTAATATCTTGTTTATACTTCTCATTTTCTTTTCTTTATTTAGTTAACTTTTATCTTATTTATGTTCTTATCTTATTTATTTATTTTTTTTATTATGTTTAATTAAACTTATTATATCAAAGTGAAAAGGTTACACTAATGGTGTAAGAATAAGTATAGTATAAACTTAACATGGATCTTAATGTTTAATACTAACATGTTTTGTATTTGTTATCTTGTTCACTTTTAATACTTTGCTTGTTAAATGGTTAATTTAGATTTGTGTTATATAACACTTGGTATAATAAAGACTTGGCACGTATGGTATAATCAACACTTGTGTTATGGAAGAAATTTGATTTGTTATTAACATAAGTTACGATCATGAATACCTGATAACATTTATAAGTATTAGCATTATTAGAATAAAATAACTAATATAGTCATGTTAACAATTTATAATCCAACTAGAACTTTCTTTGTATGTGGTTTCCAGTAAATAATGAAAAGAGTATGTATTATACTTGTTTGAAATAATATTAATGGATTCTCCAACCTTGACAATTATTTTATTCTTATTTAATTCTTACATTAATCTTACATCTTAATGTCCTTTTCAACTCATCATCATCATTATTTATAATTTATATAGTTAACCTCATTATGGTTTAACCCTGGTTTTAACAGGTTATTTGTTTTTTCAACACTCCTACACTTGGGAGAAAACATTAATCTTTTGATCGTGTCATAGGTCATTCTTAATGAATTGTATTTTATCTTTATGGTTTACAAATACCATTTCTAAAGAATGACATATTGCATTATAAGTCCATTTGACACATTTGTGACAGATTTTCAGTCATTTTGCATGATGTTTCTTTGCAACAGTGTTTTCATTTGTTCCAAGCATATGTGAAATGAAAGAATTGGAGGACTCATCTAATAATGAGACCTTTGTTTTAATTAGTCAACGAATATCTTCAGGAATTTCATGATCTATTAATAACCTCAATATTGCATATCTAGTACGGTAAATTTTTGTAATCACATTCAGAGGTAGAGTGGGAAAATGCTTTTTTAATTTTTCAAGAATGATATCCATTTTTAAATGAGAGTTGGAGAAGAGATTTAAAAAAGTGAGAAAGAGCAAAGAATTACACAAATATATATGCAAATATTAGTTATTATGAAAAACTAAAATAACTGACTTAAGTTATGGAGTACCGTTATCTATTATTTGACCGGGGTGAGAGAGACTAGCAAAACAAAAGTTACACCAAAATAAAACACACAAAAATTAGAAAAATAAAAACCAATATTTATATATAGGATTAGTCAATTCAATAAATTCATTTTCGACTGAAAAATTATCAAAGTAAACTTTCAATCGATGTCTATTTACCTAGAAAACATTATCATTCTTTGAATTCTTGATATCACAAGCCTCATATTGATACATATGTTTCATAATAAAAGAACTACTCCATCTTAATCCTAGTTTTTCATGAAATAAATGGAGTCAAGAATTATAAAACAAGATTTTTTTGCCAACATTAAATGTTTTTCTTAGTATTTTCTTGTCATAACACTCTTTTATTCTTGCTGTATGAAGTCTTGAATTTTTATATGCATTATTTTTTTATTTTCTCAAGCTCATTTATTTGTAATTTTCATAGTTGACTAGCATCATCAAAGTTTGAATTGAAAGCTTTTATAGCCGAATAAGCTTTATGTTTAAGTTTCATAGGTATATGCAAAAGTTTTCCATAGACTAGTCTATAAAGTTACATACCTAATGATGTTTTATAAGCAGTTCGATAAGCCAAAAGTGCATCATTAAGTCTTAAAAATCAATCTTTCTTATTAGGTTTCATTATTTTCTTCAAAATCTGTTTGATCTTCCTATTAGTAAGCTCTACTTGTCCACTTATTTGAGAGTGATAAGGGGTGGAAATTTTATGTGTGATTCCATATTTTTTCATTAAAGATTTAAATGACTTGTTGCAGAAATGTGTTTCACCATCACTTATCATGGCTTAAGGGATTCCAAATCGACTTAAAATATTTTTTTTTCAAAAACTTTATCACTATTTTATGATCATTGTTTTGACTTAGAATTTTCTTTATCTATTTTGAAACATAATCTACTATGACTAATATTTATAGAAAACCAAATGATGGAGGAAATGGACCTATGAAATCTATACCTCAACAATCAAATATCTCAATGACAATAATAGGATTTAAAAGCATCATGTGATGCTTTAAAATAGACTCCAACTTTTAATAATTTTCACAAGTCTTATAGAATATATGTGAGTCTTTGAACATGGTGTGCCAGTAAAGTCCACTTTATAAGATTTTTGCAATTGTTTTTTTGACAAGAAATGATCCTTGCATGTCTTAGAGTAACAAAATTTAATGACACTACTTGTCTCATTATCAGGAATACATCTTTGAAATATATGATAAGGATAGTATTTGAATAAGGGTCATCCCAATAAAAATTTTGCATGTTGCTTAAAAAATTTCTTTTTTCTTAGTTATCCAAATGAATTGACAAAAATCTTGAAGCAAAAAAATTGAGTTTTTTAGCTAATCAAGGTATTAAACTAAGAAAAAGAGTAAAGATTCAACAAGAAAGTAATCATTGATTTGTGATGTTGGATGTCAAATCTATTATCAATTTTAACAAATGATTCGCGACAACATTTTCAATGCCTTTTTCATCTTTAATTTCTTCCTGTTTGGTCATGGTATGAGGAAATAAAAGTGCTGGTAGGAAATTAGTCTTTTCTTTATAATGTTCAAATTCAACCCCTTTCTTACCCTCAAATATTGACTCATCATCTTTCTCATGAGGTTTAAGAGTAGGTTTTTCAATAACCTTACCACTACGAAGAGTGATGTCAATTTTACAAGAGTATCTTTAAAATTTGTCATGCTTTGAGCAAGTTGAATATTGATTGTCTCTTGTTTTTCAATAAATACATGGAATGCTTCTTTAAGATTTTTTCTAAGAGGTGAAGCATAAGGAGGTATATATCCATGAGAATTTTTGAAATTATGGTGTGCTTGAAATGGTGGCTTTGAAGTTTATGCATTATTATTATCTCTTCCAACTAAAATTTAGGTTGTTTTTCTAATGAGGGTTATATGTTTAGTAGTATAGGTTATGATTAGACCTTTAAAAACTGTTTAAAGCATGTGTTTGTTCATAGAGGCATTCCTTGAAAGATGACAAAGTTGGATAGTCATTGGCTGAGTGTTCATTGGTTTCATAGATTTGACACATAATGTCTAAAATAGATTTTAATTAACTATTCTTTTTTAATTCTAGTGCCTCAATTTTTTTAGCTGAAGATGCAAATTTGGCTTGGAAGTCATGATTTTCTCTAAGGTTGTACATACCTCTATTAGATGTACAATGTTAAGTTTTAGCCGGTGCCTATGTACAATGTTAAGTTTTAGCCGGTGCCTCATAAATGCATGTAATGTTGTAATTTTGAGCATTTTTAGCTAGCAAGTCTAGGTACTCTATTGCTTCATTAGGGTCTTTATCTTCAAAAGTTTCATTACACATCAATTCCACCATTTGCTTATCTTTAGGTATTAACCTTTTATAAAAATATGAAACCAATCTCCATGTTTCAAAATTATGATGAGGACAAGTATTAAGCAAATCTCAATACCTATCCCAACATTGGTAAAATATTTCTCTTGGTTTTTTAGTAAAAGTGATGATTTATCTTTTGAAAGAGATTGTTCAATGAGATGAAAAAAACTTCTTTAAAAATTATTGTTGAATTTCATCCCAAGCACAAATGGATCCTAATATTAAATATTGTAGCTATGTTTTAGTTTTATCTTTTAATAAAAAAGAAAAAGGCTTTAATCCGATTATGTTCATGAAACAATTTAAGTCATTATAGGTATTATAAACTTCTTCTAATTCTCTCAAATGCAAGTATGAATTTTATAGATCTAAGTCATGGAAAAAAAAGTAAAAGTTGAATAGTGCCTAATTTAAAATTTAAATGAGATGCGTCAGGAGAGAAAACTATGTAACATGACTAAAACACTGATATCTTTTTCCAAGTGTAGAAGTGTCAAAGTAATAAATAACCTAATAAAACCGGGGTCGAACTATAAGGAGATTAATTGTATAAATTATAAATAACAAGAACACAACAACAACAACAACAACAACAACAATAATAGTAATAGTAATAGTAATAGAAGAAAAAGAAAAAGAACTTTGATATGGAAGATCAATGTAAGGATTAAATAATGATAATAATAAATGTCAAGGTTAGAAGATCCATGAATGATATTTCAAACAAATATAGTATAAAATATTTTTATTATCCAATTGGAAATCACACACAAAGAAAGTTCAAATCAAATTATAAGTTGATAACATGATTACATTAGTTATTTTATTTGAGTAATGCTAATACTTATAAATGTTGTCAAGAATTCATGATTATAATTTATGTTAACAAGAAATCAAGTTTTTTTCATAATACAAGTGTAAATTATACTATACCGTTAAGCTATGAAAGTACCAAGTATTTGTTATTCCAAGTGTTATACAATATAAATCTAGACTAACCATTTAATAAACAAAGTATTAAGAGTGAATAAGATAACAAATACAAAACATGTTAGTATCAAGCATTAAAATCTATGTTGAGTTTACACTATACTTATTCTTACACCATTAGTATAACCTTTTCACCTTGACATAATAAACTTAGCTAAACATAATAAAAAAAAGAAACATAAATAAATAAGATGAGAACATAAATAAAATACAAGTTAACAAAGTATAAGAAATGAAATGAAAAGTATAACAAGAGAATAATATAAGCAAAACTAAAGCATTATAATAAAGAGAGAGCAAAAATATGATTTTAATATGAAAACCAAGATGCCTAAATGCATGAAAAATATCTCATTTTATAGGCTAAAATGTGGAACTATTGATTTGATGACTAATTGTTGAGTGGATGGCTAACTCTTAATTTGGTGATAATCCTTATCTTTTTATCTGAACAAAACATCATTGTTAATGTCAAAATTCAAAAAAACTTGAATTATGAAAGCTCTAGGAAATTATCTCAGATTTCCAACAAAAAACAATTAAGGTCATTTGGATTTCTAAAACTCAAGATATGGGCTGAGCACTAAACAATATCTGGGCTGGAGGATAGATTTAAACTTCTTTGTTGTTACTAAGATTTTGACTTTCAAACAACAGAATTGAGTCTTGCATTCCAATGAATGTTTTAGGGCTTATGTCTTAACTTTCTAGTCATATAAACCAAATTAAAATTCGAGATCTATAGATTTAGATATGACCCAATAACTAAACAGAGTTCCAGTTTGGATAGAACCAATATTAGTTTTTTAAGATTCACCCTCTTTTTATCTTCTTAATTTTAATAGTTGAACTTATTAATCAATCCTTTGATTTATATGATAGGCCTACATTTAATATGAACATTTACCATAAATTAAAGGTATCTTATAGTATCAAACTTGTTATTATAAAACATGCTTTAGTTACGGAGTTATTGATACTTCAAATGTAAAATGTTAATATAAAACTTTGATAAAAATACACTTTTAAGTACTAATTAGTTTATATATTACATAATTTTTTTATTTTTTTTATTATCTATAAGGAGCACCATTTAAATTATTGATTATTAGATGAATATTTTTTATTCTTATTTTGTTTAAATTGACACTTTATGATGAATCAATATTTTTTGTGCTTTATGAAAAAGCCTATGTCTCGGTTTAAAAGATCTAAAGATAGGGTAATAACCAATGATATATGGGTGGGACTTGGTTCCATACCCAACATTCCTACAAACCTAGATGAAAGGGGTCTAACTTGTTTCTTGGCTCAACGCCTTTAGTTTTTATTGTGTACGAGACTAATAAAGCATGGGTTTGACGAGCTGTTAAACCTAACTTCCCTAGACTCATTTATATATCAACCCCAAATGAATATGGATCTAGCAAATTGAGAAACCTAATGTTCTTTGATTCAGCCAAGTGTTAAGCCCAAACAAACATGAGTTTACTGAGCTGTCATACCCAACATCTTTAAGACTAACTATGTGTTAAGCCCAAATAGATATGACTTTCATGAGCTACCATACCTGACATATTTAGGTTCAGCCACATGTTAAGACCAAGTAAATATGCATTTAAAGAGTTGTTAGACCCACTGCTCATGGGTATGGCACTATAATGAGCCTAAGTAGATATGAGTTTGGCATGTTACCTAACCCAACACCCTTGGGCTTGGATACTTGTTGCACCTAAATAGGCATAGGTCTAGCAAGCTGTTAGGCCCTTTGTCTTTAAGTTTAGTTACGCACCAAGCTTATTTGAGTAAGAGTTTGCAACCTTCTTGACCTGTCAACCTTGGGTTGGTTTCATGCCAAACCTTATTAGGCATAGGTCTAGTGTGGTGCTTGATCAAATGTTCTTGAGCTTGGCTACGTGTTGAGCCCAAAGGCATGAATCTGACTCATTTCCATACCTATTGACTATGAGTTTGGTAGTGTGTTAAGCATAAAGTGTTACATGTCTAGAGATTGTTATAAAACCCATATTGGGCTATAAGATTCTATTTATTTATTATTATGAATTTTAACATAAAACATTGGTATTAATGATATTTGTCTCTCTACACTTATAGGCATATAAAAAATCTCTCAAAGGTCTACTATATATTCATTTTATAATATTTGTCCCTCATTAATATTATATAAGAGATATTTATCCCTCATTAATATTATTAAGATGAAATCACTCTCAAGTCATCAATTCTAACAAAATATTTTGAACTCTAAATACTCTTTAAACCAATTAGGTAAAAGATTCATAATTTTTATTCTCTAGACACCAATACTTTTAAATACTAGAGCATTTATCATACAAAAACAAGAATAAATACTCTTGTTCTTGGACTTTATTTTTTATTCTCTCATTTATTACAATCCTTTTTCTTGAAAGTTTTTAATTTTATCATCTAAAAGTCCTTAAACCCTATTATAAGGAATTGTTTTGTGGATGTTAGGTTTTCTACCACTATTCATCCACTTAATAAGTTCTAAAGAATGGAATATTGATATAAACACATGATTACCCATTGTCCAAACACCAAAAAAATCTCATTTTTAAGCATACTAGATTTTGGAATATCATCATTTGGCATTTTAAGCGGGACTCTCTCTCTCTCTCTCTCTATATATATATATAAAGCCATTAATTCTTTTCTAGATTTAGTTATTTACTTTTTTAAGCTAGTCTATGACCAACAATCAGGACAAACCTGGGAAGTGATGTGTCATAGAGCTCCTGTTAGCGCTTCTGCTCTATTAGAATTTTAACAACTTTTTAATTAGGTTTGACCCTATGCTGAGGTAATGATGGCCATTAAAGGTCAAAACCAGGCTTGATAACTTCAATAAGTCTTGGTATATAAGGTATCTCCCTCAGTCCCAAGTTCTCAATCACAAGTTGCCCTCTTGACAAAGAGATAATTACATTATTCAAAAAAGGATGGGCAAAATAACACTATGATTTATTAACCCCAACAATCTCGTAATCCTTTTGAAGGTTGTTATCACTAACATGAACCTCTCATACTAAGTGGTTATTCTATATGTGATCTATCTAGCAACTATAGGATAAAAGTTAGCAACCAACCTTGCCATTCTAAGCCATAATTCTTTATATACCTAAAGCTTAGTAGATAAAAGTTTGGGAAAGGTTTAACTAGTTAATAAAACCAGAAAGTGGTCTACAATCCTTATAAGATAAAGGGTTTACCTTTATCCAAATGAGTCTTGCACAGTCTCATCACTAAAAAGTATATCTCCACAAAGATGATTTTAGACAATTATGATGGTCTAGCAAATCTATGAGAACATGTTCAAAATGTATGCAGCAACCTTGAATTAGTCATCCAAAATAGTGATTTTATATGCAAAATCCTCCCTAAAAGTTTCAACATATCAGTATAAGCATGGTATAAAAACATGGAGTCAAGCTTTGTCACTTGTATTAGTGACCTTAGTGCTAAACTTGTATCATATTTTAGCACTAGTATATAAGTCAATAGGAGTTTCATTGAACTCTTTAGCATTATTGAATCAAAAAAGAAATCCATCAAACCATATTTAAAAAGGTTTAATAAAAAAATGCTCATGGTGAAGGAACTAATTGGGCTAATAGCCTCAAGGGCCTTAATTAGTAGAGTGAGTGGATTTTTTTATGGAAGGACTTGTATGCCTTACCATATATAAACCTAATAAAAGTGAAAGAAGTTTTAGAGAATCATATATAAGTAGAAGTAGCTAGTATATTAAGACACGAACCTCTTTATTTTTACTAGGAGGTTTAGGATAAGAAACCTTTCAAATGAAATCACTTTTATAATAAAGATATTAGTTCCAAAAAAAATAAAAAAAAGCTTAGTTATGAAGCACATGACATATCTTAAGAGATATATAACTTAGCTGAAACCTACCCTTATATAATTTTTTATAGTCATTAAAAGGAAAGATTTTGTTTAATATGCATCCGCTATAAATACACCTCTACAAACAAGCTCATCAAAAAAGTTTTGTTTGTTTTATAAAGACAAAGGACATAATATTGAGGACTGCTTCACCTTAAAAAAATAGATTGAGTGGATGATTGCTAAAGGTTATCTGAAGCAATTTGTAAAAGGGAATATCTATCTAGCCAACTTATTCAAACCTTATCATAGATCAACATGATTTTAGAGGACATCTCGGCTAGGGGAAATGCTTCCTGTAAAAAGAGAAAGTATGAAAAACATGTTTTAATGATGGCTTATTAATAAAATTCATGGCACGATCTTATCACTTTCACTTCAAAAGATGAAGAGAGGGTAACTTACCCCTATGAAGATGTGCTAGTAATCTTGAAGGTTCTAGCTAATCATAAGGTTCATAAGGTAATGATGGAAGCTTAGTTAACATTCTTTCTAGGGATATAATGTCCTAAGTAAGGATAGATTCTTTAAGAACAACTTTTATAAAGACCCTTTTAATTGGGATTGAAGGGTCAACAATATTAGTGAAAGGTGCCCTAAAGATCTTAGTCATAATCAATGTTTATCTTAATTATTTTTACTCTTCAATAATACTTCATAGTGATAGATATGAATCTGGCCTACAACATTATAATAGGAAAGCCTATCTTGCATATGATCAATGTAGTCATTAACACTCGATGTTTGGTCTTAAAATTCCCTACTTTGAAGGAGGTGACTATTATGAAAGGAAATCAAGGGGCCTCTAAGCATTACGACTCTACATGTTTGAAAGGTAAGAAGTTTTTAGTTTTTGACCAACAAGGGTTTTTGAAGGAAATGCTAAAGATTACAACCAAGGCCATATAGTAGTTAAGAGAAGTATGTATAAGGGAAGAGAAGGGAGATGTCACTAAGATAGGATCCATTTTGGAATAAAATCAATAGAAATTATTGACATATTTTCTTTTCACCTATAAGTCTGATTTTCTTTTAGAAATTTAGATATGTTAGGGATCAGTCCAAAAATAAATGCTTATAAACTTCAAGTTAATGCTAAAGCAAGAATAGAAAATTCATACTTGAAGATTTAGTGTTGATAAAGTTAAAAGCTACAAGCAACATAGTGAGTAGGGGAAAGTTAGGCTTAAAATGAAATAGCCCATTCAAGGTCATAAAGGTAGTAAAGGTGAACATTTATCATTTTCAAGTTATAAAAAAGAAGAGTCTCCCTTACACGTGACACTCTCATTGTTTGAAAACATACCATAGTTAATTAGTATAAGAATGTAAGTTCATAATATATGTTTGACTTATTAAAGATTATAAAATATGTTTTCATTCTCTTTACGTGATGCCTCAAGGCTTCTTACCTATTTGTCAGGGTTTATTCGTGTCTTTATTTTCCATATTAGTTTTAAAGTAACATATTCTTCAAGTGATGCCTACAAGCTTCTCACTAATTCACTATAAGTTGATCTTAGATCTTTCATTTTCTAGTATAGTCTCAAAGTAGCACATTCTCTAAAAGCCTTTTACTAATTCACTAGAAGTTTATCTTAAATCTCTTAATTAGTCTTGGACTCACATATTCTCCAAGTGATATTTAAGGACCTCTCACAAATTCACTAGGGGTTGATTTCGGATCCCGCATTCCTCAATGAAGTCATAAAATAACATATTTTCTTAGCTAGATTAAAGTAACATTAATCCTTAAATTACAACCAAATAATAATTAAGTATGCCTACAACTTAGGTTTCCTCTTTATTCTGCATAGAAGGTTGAGTTCTACCTACTAAGGATAGTTAAAGTTCAAATCTTGTCAAAATTTAAACCACCTACCAAGGATAGCTAAAGTTCAAATCTTGTCAAATTTTTTTTTTTTAAGTATAAGCAACCCGTATAGACTACCTAAAAGAGTTACTACTAAAACATTTCTTTAGTATAGGCATTTTACCTATTATATAAATTTCATTAACAAGAGATGTTGGACCATCCAGACTAGACAAATCTAATAAAAATAATATATTTCTTAAAGAAAACAAAATAATAATATAAAAAAGAGTCAATTTCTTTCTTGAAGGATCATTTGTTTAGTAATGGTCAAATAACAATTATAGCACTCATCAGACATCAATTAAATGTATGAAGGAATGGTTAAAAGCCTTATCAAGCTCTTTACAACTTCTAGGCCTTGAACACTAAGGCTGGAGTTCCCATTAATGATAGCTTTCATAGTTTACTTTTCTTTTTTGATTAAGATAGAGAAAGTGCATGAGTTTGACCAAGAACGAGGTTAGGAAAAACTTCCTTAAACCAAGGCTATCTAGCTCCTAGCATAGCATCCTGGGCAGAAATCCTAATAGTTGAAGAGGGCTTTGTAATTGAAAACAAGGGTAATGGTATTAACAATGAAATTATCATAGAACTTAAGACTACAATGCCAAAATCTATAAGGGTTGAGACCTTTCATCTCTTAAAGTGGGTAATAACACTTACAGTCACTTTAGGAAAGGTTAACTCTATTTAACACCCAATTAAAAAAATAACTTCCCTTACTAGTTCTAACCTCTAACTTTTTAAAAGGGAGAAGAAGCTTATCTATATTGATAGAGTCATTTTCCATCTCTATTTTAATCCTAACTTTACATAAGTTGAGGGATAAAAATGAATATTTAGATGTGCAGAAATAAAAGTTAAAGAAGTTGCATACTTTGAAATAGGGCCTTATAATGCCTTTTGACCATCTCATTAATCTCGCACTCGGTTATGACCTAGACTAGTATAAAACATATTTTTTTCCTTAGTTGAGCTTAAAAGGGGTCCACTACTTATCTTAGAAGTTGACTTCTCATCTTAGAAGGTAGTTTCTAATAGTGGTCATAACCCTTGACTTTTAACATGGAAAAGCTTACCATATAAAGTCCTTTTCATGGGTCTTTTAGGTCTATTAGACACGATGAAAAACTAGTGGACATTGTTGTTGTTATCAGTGCTACCAATCAAATTGTAGCATGTATTAAAAATGTTTATAATAGGCTCAAATCTGATGAGTCTAATGAATTTTTTTTAAAAGAATAAGATAATATATCTAGTGAGATGTATATCCAACTTATAATAGTAGAAAACATCCTTCATAAATTCTTGAAAAGAGGAAGGGTCTCCAAGCTTGTACATACATAAGGGGGTAGTTATTTCACATTGCTCCCAAGAGGTTACCATAGTCAGTTAGCTAATCATTTTAGTTGTTCTAAGTAGTTTAATCATATATTTTCCTAATTATCGATTATTTATATAAGCCATTTATTTTATGGTCGATGTGTTGAGCTTAATTTTTTTAATGATTTGAGTTGAGCTTAATTTTTTTAATGGTTTGAGATAGCTTATCTCTCCCTCATAATTTCCCTGAGGTAGTGAGGAAGGGATTTCTTCGAGGATGGAAAATACCTTCCCTCTTTCTAGAGGTGGATTATGGATTCCCACCATTATAGTCCTAGGTATACTCTCATGAACCCTTATGCTCTACTATTTCCTCTAGTTTTTTTTATTGGAAACTAAATTTACCACTAGAAGAAGTAATATCTCTACTCATAGGATCAAACCTAACTCTTTTATAGTCTATGTTTTGTCTATGATTGACAAAAAAAATAAATAAAATAGATTAAAGATGGGGATTACCTAAAATATAGTAGCAAATTTTCTTCAAACAACTGAGAACAAATGATGCAACCATATTATTTTATAGTTTTACCAATATTTACCTAGTATTTTGCCCATGTTTTATATATATTGACTTGATTTATATATATATATATTAAAAGTATTTTTGGATGTAATATTCTAAAAAGAAGTAATCTGGAGATAAAATTCAGATCATGTTCCAACTCACGTTGAATATTGACATATTTGACCTTTGATCGATGTTTTACGTAGAACTTGAGTTGTAGAGGTTTAAATGAAGTGATTTGAGTTGAATTAGAAAGATTACATCCATACTTTCCTATATATATGGAAAGAAAAATAAAAAAACAAAAAAACATGTAAATATCAGTCATCAAAGACAAGTCTCACATTTTGTTAGTTTTGACTTTCGACTATTTCGACTTGAATATCTTAAGTTAGAGAAGTCTATTTGATGCAAACTCTTTTTTTTTAATTCCTGACTCAAAGACCTATCATCCTACCAAAATTCAATAGAAAAAGAGCTCGTATAAGATATATAATTTTTCTAAGACAACCTATAAATTTTGTTAGTAAACAAGTTTTGTGAAGAAATAAGTCTAACTTACTTCCCAAACATCCAAACCAATATGTCAATTATTTATTCACATAAAAAAGGTTTTTATTTGGGTAAATTAACTTGAATAAGTTCAAAGTTAAAGCTTAAAGATTTTCTATAAAACTATGTTTCCTTCTTTATAAGAAATAATTATTGTACTATTTAAATATAGATTGTCTACTTTGAAAAGAACTTCTAATTTTTCAGAGGATACAACTAAACAAGTAGGAATGTGAGGATTAGAGTTTTTCATTAGACAAAAGGAAAGAGAGATAGAAAGAAAAGGGAGGCAATCAAAAAGAAAAAAGAAACTCTCACCTGTTTTTACACTTGAAATTATATCTTCATTTTTTTCTCTTTCTTAGTTTTTGATAGTCATGCAAAAGTAAGTTATTTTTCTTGGTTAAAAGGATATAGAAGCCTCTAGATTTCAGAAACTGCAAGATCTATTTTATCTTTTCTTTTTAGTTTATACGATAAATATGAATGTTTTTCTATGTTTATTTCTTATAATTGTATAGTTTGATTATTAAAGCGGACTCTAAGTTATTATTCTAACTAATTATTGCTAAGTCTATCAAAATCGGAGTTGTGATATTTAACTTGTGAGGCAACTAAGTTTAAAAATGATGATAGATATGTATTGTTTGGGAAAACATTTAATTAAATCAAACATAGACTGCAAACAATTATATTATCTAGATTTATCAAGTTTTTAAAGCTGTTATTGAATTAAATTACTAATGTGCATGTTGTGGTTGTTTAATGTTTAGAGTTAGTTATATTACAGATCGATTAACTAACAAATACTAAGGAAAGAGAAATATTTAGAATATAAATTGATGTATCATTTTAATGATCACTTTTGATTTTTATCAATGGATATTTACTTAAGATCAAAGTTTTTATCTTAATAAGTATTGGTTTATTTAATTTAGTTTGATTACTTTATTTTATTTATCCTAGCATAGCTTAGATAATCTCAACTCCCCCAACTTTGAATCAGTTAGCATAAAGATCTTAACTAAATCTTTCTCATAGGATTAACTCTATATTTGCTCTATACTATCATATTTGCTCAAGTTCGGCTAATTAATTTGTGTGACCATAGCATCATAGTAAGAAATCTTAAACAATTTTTTTTTAGCAATTAATTTTTTTGGCAAAGAATTTTTAAAAGTGAAAGTAAAAAAAGTAAAAGAATGGAAATGAAAATGATTAGGGTTATAAAGGAAATAACTTTTCATCCTCATTATTGGATGAATATCCTTTGATGTCACCAAAAATCTCCAAAAAAACTACTCAATTATTGCATTAAATGCACACTACTGTTTTTTCTTCCCAAAAGACTATCTTTCAATTAGGACAAACCATTTAGCTATAAGAATTCTAACCTAATAGTTTTGCTTGGGAATAGCCTTTCATTTGAGAAAGGTAAAAAGTCTCTCATTAAAAAATGATAACTCTTTAAATCTTTACGTATTGAATACATAAAGACATGGGGGGTCATTGATGAATCAATATTTATGGGGCTTTATGAAAAAGCTTTAGTCCCAATTTAGAAAGTCCAAAGGTAGGGTGATAACTCAATGATACATGGGTGTGGCTTACATCTATATTCAACATCTTTAAGCTTGGTAAAGTGTCAAATCTAGATGACATGGGTCTAGCTTGCTTTTAAGTCCAATGCTCTTAGCCCTGGCTACATGCTAAACTCATTAAGGCATAAGTCTAGTAAGCTATTAGACCCAATATCTTTGGTTTCAGCTATGTGCCAAGCTCAATAAGATGTGAGTCTAGCGAGATGTTAAACCAAATATCTTTAGGTTCAACTACATGTTGAGCCCAAGCAGATATAAGTCTGACAAGCTACAAGATCTAATATCATTGGGTTCACCTACATACTAAGTCTAAGCAGATATGAGTCTAATAGGTCGCCAGACCTAACGTCTTTGGATTTAGTAACATGTTGAGCCTAAATAGACATGAGTTTAGAGAAATGTCATACCCAACATCTTTGTGTTTATCTATGTGTAAAGCAAAAGAAAAAAAAACATGGGTCTAGCAAGTTGTCATACCCAACACCTTTAGGTTTGTCTATATACTGAGCCTAAATGAACATGAGTTTAACAAATTACTAGACCCATTATTTTTAGGTTCATCCACTTGCTGAGTCCAAGTGAACATGGGTCTAACAAGTTGTTAGACCCAATATTTTTAAGTTTAACCATATGTTGAGCTTAAATAGACATAGATCTAGCGGACTATCAAATCTAGAGCCTTTAAGCTTGGCTGCGTACCTAACCTAATTAGGCATGGGTCTAGTGAACTGCCAAGCTCTTCGCTCTTAAACTTGATTGTGCGCCAAACTTATTTGGACACGGGCCTATCAATCCCGTCGACCTATCAACCTTGAGCTTGGATATGAGTTAAGCCTAATTGGGCATAAGTTTGATATCTTGCTTGACCTGATGTCTTTAGGTTCAGCTATATACCAAGCTCAAGTGAGTATGAGCCTGCCTCGTTGCCATACCTATTGACCGTGGGTTTGACAGTGTATCAAACACAAAAGGTTAAAAGTTTGGAGATCATTATAAGGCCTGTGTTAGGCTAACTCCATTTTTTTTTTAATCTTATGACTTTTAATTTAAAATATTAATAACAAGGATATTTTTCTTCCTATATCTATAGGTGTATAAAAAAATCCTAAAAGTCTACCATATTTCTATCTCATTAATAAAGTGTAAAAGATCTCTCATTAATGTTGTATAAGAGATGTTTGTCTCTCATCAATACTATTAGAAAAAAAAATAACTTTATAATCACTTCACTCCATCAAATTAACAAGATTAATGGGCTATAAATACCTTTTGAACCACTCAAGTAAAATGTTAACAATTTGTATTCTCTAGACACTAATACTTTTAAATCCTAAAATATTTATCATATCAAAACAAGAACAAACACTTTTGTTCTTAGAATTTAATGCTTATTCTCTCATTTATTGCAATTCTTTTTTGAAAATTACTATTTTCATCATATGAGAGTTCCTAAATCCTATAAAAAAAACTATTATACAGGTGTTAGATGTTCTACCACTAACCATCCACTTCATAAGCTCCAGAGAATAAAATATTGATGTGAACATATGATCATTATCCATTGTTCAAACACTAAAAAACTCATTTTTATACATGCTAAATTTTGAAACGTCATCACTTTCTTTACTATTTTAAATTATTAATAGACTCTTTATTTTTTTAATTAGATTGGTAAATATGAGTGGTGTTAATCCAAATTAAAAGAGAGAGAGAGTAAGAGATTTATTAATAGTTTAATATAGTACATTAAGTTAATCCAACAAAAAAGAAGAATAAGGATCTCTATCTAAATAACCAATAATTGAGAAGAAATTCATATAGACATGAATTTGGATCATTTGTATTATGGCATAAAAAAATATGTTTAATTATCTTTAAGGAAGACAAGTTATTGTACCCCCTAAAGTCAGAAAATAATGTTATGATAAATTTATCTTTCAAACATAAAACAATTGTACTAGTAGGAGTTGGGGGCAAATTATTATTATTTTTTTTTACCATGATTCAACATCATTCTTGAATTATTTGGCGGTAAATTAATCTTTTTATTTTTTTAAAACAATTAAAATACTTAAAGGGTGCCTTATGTAAAGGGATTTTGATGTTTTTAATTTTTTTTTGTTAAAGTTAAATTCTTTAATTGTCCCTTGATGTAAAATTAACAAAAGAATCATCTAAGTTTTTTTTTAATCTTTTTTATGCTTTTTTTTAATTAATTTCAACTTAACTTAAAGGTATATTTGTATTTTTATAATTTTAAATATTAAAAAAAAAACTTGTTAGTATCTGTCATATACGTGCCAAAAAGATGGGCATTATATGAAGAATCGTTTTGTCACCAAACATCTCTTTTCTGCAATGATGTTTCAAAAGTCTTGAACCCTCCTACATGATAGGGAGGTGTGCATACCAAACACTTCTCCGATTTGATGTTGATGACCATTTATTTTTTCTTTACTCTCTCCTCTCAAATTTCATGCCAACCATTTCAATATTTTAGACCAACCCCTTTAGTTTTTTTTCCCTCGACATTTGGTCTTTTTTCTTTTGATTAATATTTTTTTATTATGAATAATCTATAAAGTTATAATTTGTTTTAAATTTCATTCTTTTCTATTTTTTTAATCTTTTAAATTTGGTAATTATTTTTTTTATTTGCTTCTTGTTTTGTTTGGACAATTATATATATATATATAATGTCATCATTCTTTTATTTTTTTCTATCAAATTTGATTTTTATTTTTTTGATTGCTAATTTTGTTTTGCGTGGGCAAGATTTTTAAATTGATATTTTTAAATTGATTGAGAATGAAGCTTTTTATTAAATTTGTATCCTGGATTTCACAAGATGTAAGTGTAAGATATTCGACTATGATTAGGAAGTTTGCTTAGATTTGCTCTCTCTTTTTCCTTTGTTTAAGCTATTTTTATTTTATTTTATCTTTCAATATTTATTCAACTAGAAACTATGTTTTTTTTTTACTTGCTTTTTATAGAGTTTTTTGTTCGTCTTGAAAATAACATAGATTATCTTGAGTCTTTTTATATATTGTTCATTATTGTGTTATTTTGACTATTTCTTTAATTCTATTTTTTTAATCCTATCATTTAATATTTAAAATGATTTTTTAAAACATTTATAAGATTAGAATTATTTTTCTATTTCATCTTCTTTTAATTTTTAATTTTTTGAATTTAACCTAATTCTTTTGATTGCTATTTATTTTATTTGAGATTAATTTTTGTTTTATATTTTATCCTTCTTAAGCTTTGTTTTCTTGTTAAGTTTAACCCTTGTTATTTTTATTAATATATATTTTTTTATTTTGTAAAATTCTTATTGTTATATTTCATTTATAATTTTATTATTTGACATTAAATTTATTAAAAATTAAGCTTCTTGACAAAACCTAATCTAAGATTTCAAGGATCATTGTTTTTAGTGATTAACCAAGGTTTGAGAGGTGCAATCAAGCTTACTTAGTTTTTTTTTTTAAACTCATGTTTTTTAATTTTTATTCTTTAATATTTATTTAATTAGAAGTCGAGTTTTGTTACTTTTATATATTTATTTATTTATAATATTTTTAACTGATTTAAAATATAATTTGGATTTTTTTATTTATTGTTATTTATTAGATTTAGAAACTAATCAGTATTTATTTGTTTGTTGTTATTTTTGAGAACTTTAAGAACTCGCGCGCTCAACCAATTAATGTAATATATTACAATTTTTTTTTGATGTAATTCAATATATTACGGCAATAGTAATTCAGCCAAAAGAAAAAAAAAAAAAGAAAACATTTAAGAACACGCGTACTCAACCTGCACCTCTCTAGTGTTTGATTTTATTGTGTTACTGTCTCACAGCAATCAAAAGGAGGCCCCGGCAGCCCTGGAAGAAAGTATAAGGCTCGCCGTCCCTTCCCTTCAATTTCTTTGCGTGCAATCACCGAACTAAACTTGTTTAAGCTGTCGTCAACTGCCAGTCCACCACGACCGCCTAATTGATCCAAAATTAGAGATTTACCATTTCAATATCGACTACCTGCCAGGCACCAACTGGACCAACAATACTTTACTCCCTCCTCCCTCTTCTGATCCAATCTAAGGCCAAGGCTGCAGCGGCGCTAGTGGTGGTTGTATGGTCCATGTCTTGATGGGCCTTTTCTCCAATCTATGCGCTTGCTTGCAGACTAAACTCAGAATTCGTAGACACAACGCTGCCGAAGGCGCCCCCGATGACGTCGTTGAGACGAATGACTTGTTCTTTGAGCTCCGTACTCTTGAATTAGCTACTAATTTCTTCTCCGAGTTGAATCAACTGGGTCATGGAGGATTCGGTCCCGTTTACAAGGTATGCGTCTGGTAAATTATCAAATTCCTTTGATGGGATTTCTTATCGGAACTAGAAGAATTCACGTTTTAAAGAAATGTAAAATGTTCATAGGATTGTTATATCTGTTCTTCAGTATTGGCTTATTGTTAACTAACAGGGATTGATACCCAATGGGCAAGAAGTTGCAGTGAAGAAGCTTTCATTAACTTCGAGACAGGGAATCAGAGAATTTACGAATGAGGTGAAACTGCTACTAAAAATTCAGCACAAGAATTTGGTAAGTTTGTTGGGTTGTTGTGCTCAAGGACCAGAGATGATGCTTGTTTACGAATATCTTCCAAATAGAAGTCTCGATTACTTTCTGTTTGGTAAAAGCTCCATCTTGGTATTTTTGGTATTTTTATGCAAGATCTTTTAAAAAATTACTGCTAATAGTTGAGGTGGTATGATTTTCAGACAAAGTGAAATCTACATGCCTGGATTGGACAACGCGGTTCCAAATAGTTACAGGTGTGGCAAGAGGTCTCCTCTACTTGCACGAAGAAGCCCCTGAAAGGATCATTCACAGAGACATCAAAGCCAGTAATATTTTGCTGGATGAAAATTTGAATCCAAAGATATCAGATTTTGGCTTGGCAAGGCTCTTTCCTGGGGATGACACCCATATGAATACATTTAGAATTTCTGGTACTTAGTGAGTAATTTCCTTGATGCTCCATTCTACTTTCATTATATATATATATATATTTGTCACGAATAGTTTTTTCAATCAATGTTTTCTCGGAATTGGGAACTACAAAATCAAGTTAGTTCCATTTTTTTTTGGTTATATGCAGTGGTTATATGGCCCCTGAATATGCAATGCATGGATATTTGTCTGTTAAGACAGATGTTTTTAGCTATGGAGTTCTGGTGCTCGAGATTGTAAGTGGGAGAAAGAATCATGATCGTCAACTTGGTGCAGAGAAGGCAGATCTCTTGAACTATGTAAGTATGGATTTTCGCATTAATGTACTATAATAGCCTGAACCCAATTATTGTGATTAACCTTAAATATTGAAACAAACACGAGCTTGATTTCTAATTGAATGGATGGTGCTTGCAAATGTGAACTAAGCTGTCTGATCTAGGATTTGATCAAATTTTAAGGCTGCTACGTGGATAATCATGATTTAACAATACATGCACCTTTGCAAATGAACTGCTTTCCTGCCTACTGTTATTGTTCTTATATCTGTTTTCACAAAACTTGGAAACTGATGGTCCATCAAGGCACATTGTGGACAACTTGGAAGTTTGGACTCTTAGAAATACATTATTTCTGTCAACTTTTGTTCCAGCAGTGGAAACAGCACCTATCTAATTCCCAATTAGGAATGAACTGTAATACATGTAGCTAACGTCTAGTTTTTTTTGTTACGTATTCTTGAATGCGAGCTTGTTTAGTTCATACTAGTTACGTGGCAAAAATATAAGACCAAAACTATAAGGTTTGACGGCAATACAGGACTCAAGAACTTTAAGTCCAGCTTTAACACTAGATCCAACAATAATATTTATAATATAAGTAATAATATTTAACTTGTCTATCCAAATTCTTATATTTTTAATCTTTTAAAAAAATTAGTTTTTCTTCTATGGTAATAATATTATTTTTTAAAATTTATTAATAACAACAACAACAACAACAACAATTTTTTATTTTACCCTTCAAATAAAGTCTAAGGTTGTTTTTCAAAATTGATAATAATTTTTTTTTCAAATTTATTAATTATTTTATAAATAATATTAATTATAATAAAAAATAATATTTTTTTATATTAATACTTTTAATTATAATAAAAATAACAACATTTAGAAGCTTAAGATTCAAGAATCTTGGGTCCTGATGTTGGACCCAAGAGAATTGGGTTCGGAGATAGGACTCACGTGCAATGAGTCTCGATGCAAGATACATAAACCTTGGATCTTGATGCATAACCCATCATCTTTGAGTCATGACACTTGACTCAAGAGAATTGGGTCATGATAAATTAGGTCCGTAGGACCCAATTAAAATGGGTCCTGACACAAGACCCATTAACTTTGGGTCTTGGTGCATGACTCATGGATCCTGACACATGATTTGAATTGGATCCTGAATTAGGATCCAATAGTCTTGGGTCTTGACATAGGATTCAAGATAATTAAATCTTAACACAAGACCCAAGCAAGAATTAGGTCTTACAGTAGGAGCCAAGGTTAATGGATTTGGTTGGCCAACTATACCTAACGTTATTACACCTTTTGGATGTGTTTTGTGTCTGAACCAGTAGCTTTTGATAGAGAAAGCAACGCCTCTAGTCACGGGTTATAGACTTGCTCACCTAGGTCTGTAGTCAGGCGTGCCTATCATGACAGCCCTAGTGCCAAGTGTTTGCTGCTCCACCAAAATCAGAACTAACCATTTTCTCCGTATCTATCCCTTCAACACCAAATGCTTCCCAATGAAAAGATAATCCCACCCTCTCTTTGCAGTTTTTTAAACTTTCTGTGGCAAGTGCAATTCTGTTATTACATTGCTTTAATCTACAATGCTTTGTATCTAAACAATAACAGGGGCACTGATCCCTTATTAGTATATTCTATAAATAAATTGATGGCCTGCGCTTTGCTGTGGGCGAGGTCAGTTTTTTTGCTGTCGAAAAAAGCAATGCTTAAGCGCTATCATTGTATTCTAAAGAGCAAAAAAAAATCGATGACTTGACATAATAGAAAGAGAATTGAAAAAAATAATGATTATTAAATTCCATGAATCAAATTGTAGGATAATGAAATCAAAAAAAATAATTCATGAAAAAAAAGTATTGAAAAACAAATCACAAGCAAAACCTAATAAATTCGTCAAAATTCATGAGTAGTATCATACCAAACCTTAAATATTAAATAATATTGAATTGAATGATAAAATTGAAAAGAAAAATCATATTTACAAAAGAATCCTAAACATAAAAAAAAATAATGAAATCAATTTTCAACGAATTTAATGATGATTGATAAAAAAATTTAAAATAATTAAAAATGACTAAAGTGAACCTGATCCAATCTTTAAAATTTATGACACAGATCATGAGGCCAAATCACATTGTAAAAAGCAAACAAAAAGAAAATAACAACATAAAATTTTAAACCAACCAAAATAATTTGGGATAAACATGAAAAAACAAATTAAAAAAACAATTTAAAACATACAGAATTGAAACGAAAAGGAATCAAATTTGATACCAAAAAAAATCATAAGGGATGAAATTGAAAAACAATTTAAATTAAATAAAAGGATAAGAACAACTAAAAATAACAATAAAAAGAATGAGAAACATATTTGATATAAAAATAAAATGTCAAAGGATGAAATCCAAAGACAAATTAATTCAATAATGGATTCAAGACCAAAAACATCATAGTTAAAAGAATGAGGACCAAATTTAATATAAAAACAAAGTGTATATAGATGCAATTGAAAAAATAATTAATTTTTTCAATGATGCAAGACCAAATACATTGCAATTAAAAAAATAAAAACTAAATCTAATATATAAATAGAATATTAAATGATAAAATTAAAAAAATAAATTAACTCAATAACTGATTCAAGACTAAATATATTGTTATAAAAAAAAATAAAGACTTAATTTAACTTAACAAACAAATAGCTAGACTTTTTTGTTTTGTTTTTGTTTATTTTTTTGGCAATGGCAAACACGTTTTCTAGGTGTAGAGAGGGAAAAGGAGGAGGAAGGGAAAAACTTCTTGCCGGCACCCATATGTGAATTGTTGGTGAACACACCTCCCTACTATGACGGGTGGTGAAGGGCATCTAATTCCGCCTTGGATGGGGGTATTCGTGTTGTGTGGGAGCTGTACGGCCACCCAAAGCACACCAGACTTTTTGAATTTAAAATTTATTTATTTATATTAAAATACTAAATAACCCTCCACCTCATATGAGAATTACAATATATATATATATAACAAAAAACCTAAAATACCTTGTATCCATAATAGGAGCTTATTTTTTAGGAACATTTAAGTAAATGACATGCACAAAAAAATAAAATAAAAGGAACCAAAAAGCTCTTGAACCAAAGGGAATTATTTTTTAAGGGTTCCATGGTAATTACAATATAGAGAAAACATGAAATTACTAATGAACATTCTTCTTTAAGGTAATGGTAATTATTGATAAGTCTAGTGTAAAAGATCTATATACCTTTAAAGCTAATATTACCCATCAAGGGTGAAATCAATCTTTCAATGTGAATTTGCATAATGAAAAGTTGATGCCTTTTAATTATAGTTAATTTTTTTTTGAAAGAAAAGCTGTTAAGTGATATAATTCTATAAATGAAGCCAGTATTCAATATAAAGTTCAATGTGACTACTAAGTTCTACAAAGCTGCAGCAAAAAAAAAAAAAAAAAAAAGATGAAGAAGAAGAAAAAAAAGGGAAGATAATCTTATCAACTTTCATGCACATGCCTAGTATTTGACAATCTATATACATGCATTGCCTACCAAGAGTGGTGAGATCTCCTCTTTCGCAGATAATTTCTAATACAAACAAGGTAAATGTTTTGCCATTTAACTAAAATCTAGACTTCTGCAGTAGATTGCTATAAAAATAGACAATATTGTTTGACAACAGTGCTCAAATGGGTAAATTACATGTTTAAGCCACTGTCAGAGCAGTTTGGGAACTGTACAATGACTAAGTTTCAGGAGAAATGGAACAGGGGACTGCAGAGTGTGAGTGGAGATACCGGTTTAGTTGCCAGACAAGATAAGAGGGATTAGACATACAAAAGTCGACACTTGATTCTGCTTTTTAATGGAGCAATAAGTTTCCAAATACCTTAATTATGGTATATAAATACCAAGCTTCATTTTAAAGTATTTTGCGATCAGAGCGCTGGTTTTCAGATAACTATTGCTTCCAGATTTTTTCTACATACTAGGAAACAGTCAGTAACTTGGTCTTCTTGATTTTCTTCCCGCCCCCTCGCTCGCTCACTCTTGCAGACCTGGATGCTTTACCAAGGAGGTAAGACATTGGAGTTAGTTGATCCAAGCCTTGCCAGGTGCAATCGGGATGAGGCAGCCATGTGCATTCAACTGGGGTTGCTATGCTGCCAACAGAACGTTGCAGATAGGCCTGACATGAACTCAGTTCATCTCATGCTTTCAAGTGACTCATTTACTTTACCCAAACCTGGCAAACCTGGAATTCAAGGTCGTGGGGGTCGTTGGACAACGACCACTACTTCTGCTCTCACTAACAGTGCTACAGCTACTAATGCTAGTACTACAAACACTGGTGCCACCAGGGTTTCTGGAGGTAATAGTTTTATTGATGAGTATTCTAGAAATTCTATGTCTGTTTCTTCAATTGAAGAAGGTAGATAAACCACCATATATAATGTGAAGGCTAATTAGCTTTTTAATGTCGTGTAAAGCATTGATTCTTTGTAGCATCTGTTCATGTAATGTATTTCATTTTTGCCATGTAAACATTTCACGAACTTAACAGGCTTGGTAGAAAGCAATGTGGTGCAGCGTCCCATTCTTTAGGGCAGTTATATTTTTCTTAGTGTGATCGAACAGCAACAATCTGGGTTTTAACCTTCGTAGTTAATTGCTTGTTATAAACAATGATTCTACAGAGTGCTCGTTTTTCCTTTTCGTTTCCCTATTGTCCCTTAAGAAAAGGGTAATATGAGATGTCCAACTCCATTGCATTGGTACCGCCTCCCTTTCCCTCCTCTAATCAGGAGGGGTTAAGGGTTATGGACAACAAATAATACGGTGAGCCTTGTGCAAGAGCTAAGAGGTGTGCATATAAATTTCCTTTTCCTTTTGCTATGTTCTTTTCTTCTGAGCACATTTCTAGCTTTCCTGGGTTCATGTATCTAAATCTATTTCTAGACATTAAAAATACCCGATCAAGTAAATTCTGTTTACAGTAGAAGTTTAACGTGTACAGTGAAGACTATCTATCTATCTGGCAGGTTTTGGTGTGGGTTTAGCATCCAACACTATGTTTATATACATACAGACCCTCCTGGGTTTCTCTTGGATCATTTGTTGAAACGATCCCTTTAGCTGGTATGGATGTATTTATAATGAGCCTGTTCATATATTATGAAGTTTTATTCTATTATATACTATATTTATTTTTCCTCAAAAGATTCTTTGGTACGTTATTTTTTCTCTTTGAAGAGCCTCCTACGAGTATTTATTAATTTTCCGTGAGAGATCTTTAACTAACTACATGATGACTGTTCCCTTCAGAACTATGAACGATTAACCATGTAATGCTCTCCATTACATAATAATAATAATAGCAAAACGGAAACATGAGAAATGAGATCCTCCGCACAAAATCCAGTGGCCTTTTATGCCAGGAACTAACATGTTAATTCCATCCATATTTCATGTAAAATCAAGCCCCATATCCATTTATTGAATCGAGAGAACAGTAGTGCCTAGATTTGCGTTGTAGTGTGCCTCTAAGCCGTCTCGTTCCCAAAACTAGATGGTTATATTGCTGCTGCTAACAGAAATACTATCTGCACTTTATTTTGGAAACCTTCTGATATCAAGGACTATACACTTCCCCTCTCCCTGACTTTCTTTTTATGTTCTCCCCCTCCTGTGCATCTACCGTTCTTCCGTGTGAATAAAAAATCTCTTGAATTCAATACTATAAAGATTCAACGTCCAAATAAAATGGATGTAAAATACCCCTAAAAATAAAGCCAAAACTAAAACATTCATCGGATTGGAGCTACCAAGCCCGAGCCTAGCTCAAATAGTATGGGCCCGAACATGATAATCGAAGCCCATACCAAGCACAAGTGCATGAGCTCAAACATGTGTTGGTCAGTACCTGAAGCTCAACATTTTTGGGCTCGAGAGTACACCTCAAGCCCAATATGCTTGAATCTAGGCAATGCGTTTGGATTCATTTTTCATCTCTAATGGACGCAAGTCCAACTCTTTAGAGATTTTTCCAGGATGTCACGTGTCTCTTAATATTTTATACTGATCTAATATCTATTATTTTAAGTAGAATACAACTCAAAATATTAGAAGGATAAAATTACACTTCAACCTCTCATTTCTATAAAAACAAGTTTTATGGATTATAAATATACTATGAATCCTTCAAGTTAAAAGTTCACAATTTTTATTCTCCGTATATATATTTTATGACCTTATCTCTTTAGAATTTTCTCTCTTTATAAAGTTATTAACTTCACCATCGAAAAATCCTCTTGTCTTTCAAAGAGAATCTTTAGCAAGTACCACAATAACGAGCCACCTAACTTACCATGCACCATCTATTATTACTATAACTATCAGTTATCATAGCTTATTAGACATCACTAGTTATTACTTATTAATTTCTTAAACTTTTCATATCAAATCAGTAAACATATTGATTATAAAAAATAAATCAGATTATTTGAACTAAAAGATCAATCAATTATCCAAATCATCAGTATTATTGCTAAGCTTCTTGGATTTCAATACTCATCAAATATGTTTCTTGTTTCAAAACAATTTATTCCTCTTTTTATACAATGCTTGGAGTGTTATATATGGAAGGTTTTTATATTGCAGTTAAGATCATGTAAGTGTGATTCTTATTGGATAATTTTGAAGGGCTGGAGATTTGCAAGTGTGATTGCTAGAGTGATTCTTGCTGAAGAATTAAGTCCAATTTAGTCTTTGGTTCCCAAAATATGCATTTGGGTCAATTTTGCCCTAAATCTCATTTTTCCTCTTCAATTTCATCCATAATCGAATCATTTGGACCCTTGGATTTGGCCACTTGTTACATATTCATCCTATGTACTCCAATCATTTTAATTTTAGCCTAATAACCCTTTTTCACTTCAATTTTATCCCTAATTATTTTGTTTTACCTATTTATACTTAGTTTTTTGGCTTGTTAATTCAATTATTTGTTCCTAGTTGTGTTTTTACCCTTCTTCTTTATTTTTGACTTTTATTATTATTTATGGATATTTCTTGATGCACAAAATTAAATATACACAAGTGACTAAACAATTATTACAATTGAAAGGATTTTTTTGAGATTTTTTTATTTTTTTTAAGTTGAATGAAAATTGAGGTAAAAATTAGGATTATGACAATACTTATAGAAATCTTCTTCGAATTTAGAAACATGTCAACTAAAAAGTTGGTTGTTAACTAAATTTTCAGTGTATCTCTTGTCATACATGGTATTCTATATATGGGCTTGTAAGATTAGATCTAGAATTTGGTTTACCATGGGATAAGTTTTTAAGCACATTCCTTTTCTTATCTTGTTTTTTATTTGTGCCTCCTTTTATTAGTGTTAGACATGGGTTTTTAATGCATCTTGTCATATATACCACTTTCCATATAAACATGATACATATTGGTTTGCAAGATTTAGTCTGCCTTGAGGTAAGTCTTCAAACACACTTTCTCCTTATCATGGTTCCTATTTGCACCTCTTCCTAATAGTATTAGATGGTTTAAGCATTTTGTGACCTTTAACTCTTTGCTAATGAATGCTCCACTCAATCTAGTATCTACCATTGAGTTTTTTATGTTGTTTCCTGAGCCCTTATAATATCCAATATGACCTTCACTCCTATACTGTGGAACGGAATTTATTGTCATTTACCTCCATTAATTAAATAGACCAACATGTTATGATACCAATTTATGCAATATATAGCATGAATAAGGTTCCTCAATCCCTAAGGTTTACAACCCTAAAGTGTATAGAAGAAAGCTAGAGTTTGGAAACCTAAAGTTATAACCTTTAATAATAGAAAAAATTTAGATATATTTAGAAAAGTCCTTGTTTCACAAAATTCTCTTTTTAAAAAATAGCTTATAAAGCTATTTGAATACAAGAAAAAGTCTTTAATTAGTAAAATTCTAATCAAATTGAAGATTCTCATGTAAATTTAAAATAAAAATAAAAAAAAAGTAAAAGACCTTTTGAAGCCATAGCAACGGCCAAACTTGGACCTAAAAAAAAATGACTAACATTGTATCTGCTCTTATATAATTAGGTCTTTAAAAGATCTAGTAAAATCTCAATCTAATTCAAAAATAAAATTAAATATTATATTTATTTTAACCAAATAACTCGTTGAATTTGTTTGAAACTCCTCGGAACCTAGAAAAATTTAATAATTGAAAAAGTAATTATGGCAATAATAACAAAAAAAATGCCTTTCTTATCCTTTGATCTATACACTAAAAGATCAATGTTAAAACTAATATCAAAATGCTTTATATGAAAAAAAAACGAAAAAAAATAAAATGAAAAGAAGAAAATGAGTAAATCACTTTAAGTATTTTATGGTTTGGTCATGTTTTCACTTTAAGTAAATCACTTTAAATATTATACTCTGCAAGCTTCTTTAAAATAAATTTTAAAAATTAATAAAAAAATATTACAGTTATGTATACTAAAACATGGAAGATAATCATTACCATATAAGCTTATTATCTCCCTTGCGCTAACCTTCTCTCCTCTTTTATCTCTCTATTAATAAAAATCAAGAAGAAAAATCCAAACACTAATCTATTATTTAAGATAAAATCAAACACAAATTCATTTTCTATATCATCTTTTTTTCTAGCATTTTAATATTCCTATCATTTTCTCATCTAGAATTCAATAACAAAAGGTAAATCTAATTCTTTTTTTAATCAATATTTTAAAATTTATTTGTGAGTTTTGTTTTTTGTTTTAAATCATTAGAGTATATGTTTTGTTTCCTCAATTTAATAAAAAGAATAAGTATTTTAAAATTGAATTGAAAATCTTTGAAAGTACAATAACCCTAACCCTAAACAATTAGATTTCACTAGATTTTTTTATGTTAAGTACATAAATTTTAGACTCCCAAAAAGAGTTAATTTTGAAGACCGGAAAAACTGTTATTTGATTATTGTTTTATGAAAAATCTCGAAATTAAGAAATTGGAGCTCACCGAACTCTAATTTCTTAATTGGAGTTCCATTCGTGGGTAGTTATGCAGGCGAGTGAATTTTTAATTTTCAATGCTAGCTCAGACTGGAATATTTTGATATTGACAAGTTGATCGACGCAGCTATTTGAGTGCATGTGTAAGGTTCTCATGGGCGATGGAAAAGCACATGAAAAGTCAGTTTATTTGTTACCTGCGCTTGTCGGGTAAAAAGAATCCAAGTGCTGAGTTATTAGTTTAAGTAGCCATTTTAAAAAAATATATGATAATAATAATAATAATAAATAAATAAACTGTTAAAAAACAAAAATAACCTAAAAAAATAGATCTATATCTATTTAAATTATCAAACAATTTAATATTAACTCAATAGAAGGTAAGCCCTAGGAAATAACATAAAAAAAAACATAAACTTTTTTTTTTATATTCTGGTGAACCTTCTAAACCTGGTTTATTATCTAAAAATTATAATTAGTTAAATTCTAGATTCAGTTTCAATCAATAATCTTAACTCGAAATCAATTTAATTTTAAATGATAAAATCATTGAAAAATATTAATAAGAAAAAAACTTGTAAAACAAAAAAAAAAGAAAAACAAAGAGATAAAATTTGGGAGAAAACAAAAAATGAGAGTGAAATTAAAAAATGATTTTAAGAAATGATTCCAAACAAAATAAATGGCAATTGAAAGAATAACAATAAAATTTAAAAGATTAAAATATCAAAAGGGATGAAATTTCAAAATATTAGTAATTTGATAGGATATTTATAGATCAAAAAATAATAGGGGTGAAATTAAAAAAAACATTCATTGAGGACTAACCTCATAGAACCAACCTAAAAAATAAGCTAAAAAGAAAAAAAATTGAAGCAAATCCAAATGAATCTCTTAAACCTAATCTAATTTTTAATATCTACAACTTATGAATTTTGGACTTGATTTTAATTAAGAGACTTAACGCTAAATAAATTTAATTTTGTAGGATGAAATCAATGAAAACATATTAATAAAAAACTTTGCAAAAGAAAAAAGAAGCAACAAAAAATAAGGATAAAATTTGACAAGAAAAAAACCCAATAACGATGAAACTTGAAAAAAAAGTTGAAAAAAATTAGAATTAAACTCAAAAGATTAAAAAAATTGTAAGGGTGAAATTGAAAATCATTTATAATACGATAGATTATTTATAGATTAAAAAATAATAAGAAGTAAAATAGAAAAAATATTATAGAAAGCTAACTAATAAAATCAAACCAAACAAATAGCAAAACAAAAAGTTAAAAAAGAAGATTTAAAAATAAAAAAACATCAATTTAGAAAAAGAGAAAAAAAAAGTACACCCAATAAAACTCTTAAATCTATTCTAACCTCTCAAATTTGTATGCCGTGAAATCTTTGATTTAGATTTAATTAAAAAACCTAGTTCTCTATAACTTGAATTTCAAAGAATGATATTGGCAAAATATATTAATAAAAAAACCTGATAAAAACAATAAATATAAAATTTGATAGAAAAAAAAATCAAGGAGGATATGATTTAATTAAAAAATTCCCAAATAAAATAAAAAGTAATTAAGAGAATAAGGACTGAAATTTAAATACTTAAAAAATTAAAGGGGATGAAATTAAAAAACCATCTATAAAAACCAAGCAAACTCAAAAAAACTTCTTAAACTTAGTCAAATTTTAAAAACTTGTAGCCTGTTAAATCTTGGATTCGAGTTCAATCAAGAGGTTTATTATGAGACAATTTAAAAATATCAATTTTAAAAACTTGTCAATGCAAAAAATAAAATAAAAATCAGCAATTAAAAGAACATGGATTAAATTTAATGAGAAAAAAAACAAAGAAGGGTCAAATCATAAAACAAAACCAATTTAATTTTTTTTTAAATAATAAAAGTTGTTAAGGTAAAAAAAATAAAAACAAATAACATTCAAACTAACATGGATTGAATTTGATAGTACAAAAACTAAAGGGTGAAATCGTAAAATAAAATGAATTTAAAAGATAAATCAAATCAAAATAAAATAGTAATCAAAAGAATGATAATCAAATTTGAAAAATAAAAAAAATTAAAGGGTGAATTTGAAAAGGCACACCAATTTTATGGATCATTCAAGATAAAATTTTTTATAAAAATTATAATAAAAAGAAAAGAAACTAAATCTAAAGAACCAATAAATTAAAAAGTTGTTCTTGAATTTTTAATTAGTTTTATCTTTAAGAATATTAAAATAATTATATTATTTTTATAAAAATATAAAAATACCCTTGAGTAATAGACATTGAATTATTTTATTCAATGATTAAATGAGTGTTTTTACGATATATTTAAAATCATAATTACTAATATAATCTCATACAACTCTTAAAAGATATTTATATCATGATAAAAATAGCACTGTTAAAGCATTAAATGATGAAGATGTAATATAGTAATTATATCATTGTTATTAATAGGAAAGTGTGTCGTGGGATATAGTAACTTTACTGTAGAGATTAGTTTGTTTTTTGTTTTTATAATGTGATGTGATGTAATAAATAGATAGATAGGCTTAAAATAGGGTTTTTTTTTTCTTTTTATCCATTCATTTGGATTCTCCTAATGTTTAATGCATAAACGTGTAATTTTGGTACAATGATAACGACATCAAATGATTTAGTAAAAAGAAAAAGCGGTCCTCTACGACCTCTACCATGGAAGAGCCAGGATATTGTTTAAATTTTTTTTTAAAAAAATTATTTTAATATTAATATATTAAAATGATTTGGAAATACTTAAAATATATTAATTTAAAATAAATAAAAAATAAAAAAATTAATTATTTTAAAATATTTTTAACGCACAAAAACAAATAATCTAAAATAGAATAGTGGCTAAAATTTTCTGTCCTGGTCCGTCAACGCAAAAGAAATTGAGAAAATTCAAGAAAATTTCTCTCCAGCAAAAGCCAAAATCATCTCGGCTGATGCATATGGATCACATCAATATGATATTAGCATGTGAAAACCAGCACTTGGAAAACAAATTAATTGCAACATTTCCAATCCAGGCATACCTTGAAAATTACCCGAATTATTGCCTTAATCTTAAAGTTATGCATGGAATTTAGTACAAGAATTTAGCCAAGAAAAAACAAGGTGCGCTCACTTCATTGAGTCGCAAAGTGATTGATTCGCGCTCGCACTGGAGGTTAATTTAATGAGCAACCCCACATGGAAAAGCATCATAGGCAAACGTGTGTGAAGGTAAGTAAGAGACAGGTTCAGAGAGAGGTAAAGTAGAAGAGAGTTCAGTCCCTTCACGCATCAATATGACAATGACTAATGATCTGATAATTTGCCGAAGCTGCTGAACCTTTTCGAGTGTTCTTACATTTACGTAACTTTCAAGGGTTAATGAGATGAACCTACATGCATCAGATGCACGCTTAGGCGTGAGTTTTGAGCTGTCTAAGATTGCGACGCACCGAAAAACCAACTGTTCCTATCATGTTCATCTAGGTAAGATTACCTTCAGGGGACTTTATATATATATATATANNTATATATATTGTCCTTGACTTTAGGACTTTGCATCCAATGGCCTGGTTTGCATGGTAAGGAAAAGAACTCTTTCGGATTGAATTTCTAGGTATGATGCCAGTAGCTTGTTTTGAAGGTGGGTATTTACATTCAGTTAACTTTATTTATGAATGCATCTTGATCTTTGGTCTCGATTCAGATGCCAGACAGATAGGGTTGAGAGGGATGGAGCCCCCAAATTTTAAAAGATCACTAAAGTCCCTAAAGTTTATGCATGCTTTCATAATGGCCCCTTGAATTAATAAAAACTAAAAGATGAGGAGGTGGACAAGCATTATTCACTGAAGAATGTTTTTTTTTGTTTGAATTTGGTTGTTTTTATTTTTAATTTCATTCTTTTTATATTGGGTTGATAGAAGATTAAACTTTATAATTTGTTTTGACTTATTTTTTATGAGATTATCCTTATCTTATAACTTAAGTTATGAATTTAGTGGATTAACTCGTTTTTTTAAATTTAATCCTTCAATATTGGGTTGATTGAAAATTAACCTTTATAATTTATTTTCTATTAGGCTATTTCAATCTTATAACCTAGTAGCAGGCTTCGCGAATTAACTTGGGTTGTTTTTTTTTTGTTTTTTTTTTAATTTCATCATTTAACATTGAGTTGATTATCACTACAACATTAAATAGTTTTACCGACAAATTCATTTTGTCAGTGTAAGACACATAATTCATCTGTAACATTTTTAAAATTGAATAAGATAACAAATATAAAACATGTTAGTATCAAACATTAAGATTCATGTTGAGTTTATACTATATTTATTCTTACACTATTAGTGTAACATTTTTACCTTGACATAATAAACTTAACTAAATATAATAAAAGAGAGAAATACAATAAACAAGATAAGAACATAAATAAGATAAAAGTTAACCAAGTAAAGGAAAGGAAATGAGAAGCATAAAAAAGAGATTAATATAAGCAAAACTTAAGCATTATAATAAAAAAAAGATTAAGAACATGATCTTGATTTGAAAATTAAGATGCCTAAATGTATGATGTCTTCTTTATAGGTCAAAATTTAGAACTATTGATTTGTTGACTAATTATTGAGTTGGTGGCCACATCTTGACTTGGTTACAATCTTTATCTTCTTGTCTAAACAAAACATTATTACTAGCATCAGAATTTAAATAGATTTGATTCATGAAAGTTTTAGAAAATTATCTTAGCTTTCAAACAAGAAAGAAACTGAGGTCATTTGGACTTCTAGAACTTAAAATATGGGTTGAACACTAAATAATTTCTAGGTTGTAGGACAGATTTTGATCTCTCCATTGTTGCTAGGATTTGGACTTCTAAACAACATAATTGAGGCTTGCATTCCCATGAATGTTTTAGGCCTATGTATTAGCTTTCTAGACATATAAACCAAATTGAAATTCAAGATCTACATCTCTAGATATGATTAAATGACATAATAGTGTTCTAGTTTGAAGTGAATCAACATCTATTTTCTAAGCTTCACTCTTTATTTTCTCAATTTTATTAGTTGAACTTATCAATCAATCCTTTGATTTATGTAATAGGCCTGCATTTAAGATAAATATTTACTATAAATTAAAGGTATATTATAGTATCAGACTTGTTATTATAAAACATGCTTTAGTTAAGGAGTTATTAATACTTTAGACAAAATGCTGATATAAAATCTTGATAAAAATGCACTTTTAAGTACTAATCAACTTTACTGATGGAATCCATCTATCAAAATATTGATCGTCGACAATTCCTTTTTTCGTTGCTACTTTTTATGAAAAAATAAACCAAATACCGACAGCATTACAAATAAGGAAAGTATGCAAAAAAAAAATTGTTGCAAGAACTTTACTAACGGTCTGATTCTATTTGTGTTTCTAATGATAAATCACTAACAACTAGTTCATTAGTTATTATGCATGGACAATAAATATTTTAGAACTCTCTGTAACATACCAATAGAGGCTATCTATCAGTAATGTCAACGATTCAAATAGACAAAAGAACATCGTCGATGATTGTGACATAGGCAGTAATTGTTTTGCAACTCTTGGTAAAATATTGATGGATTTGTTTTATTTGTAAAGTCGTTGGTATTATTTAAAAATATTTTTTAAAAAATAATTTAAAATTAATAATTTTTTCAGATATTATATTGATTAATAATAAAAAAATTAATTAACCAAATAAAATTGTATTAAACATTAAAAATATAAAAATAAAATAAAATAATATTCATCTAAATATTTATTACAAATTTAATGTGTTTCGAAAATAAAATTAAACTAGAATAATAGCGGAGTTGGAGGAGGAGGAGGTTGGTTGTTTCTGCTACCGTACAACCAAAAAGAAGCTACACATGTATAATCACTCATCCTTGATCTTAATGTCCATGACCATTTGACGGAACTGATCATAATTCATTAAGAGTCGTTCATATTGTTGTTTCAAGGCCATGAACTCGTTAGACTAAGTGCTTAATACTAATGGAAAGCTCCTAATAGTTGAGAGACTACGTGCAACCTACAAGTTTTTAGTCGTAGTGTTTGAGAGCCCGTAGGCTCGTTTTTTATCGGGTCTACTAGACTATCCTACCTTCATCTATAAATCTGGATAGGTTGAAAGATCATCCCCATATCCCTCCCTTAACCAACTATTGTAGGTCTCCTGAATTTTTTTAAAAAAAAACATCGTATTCAATTTAAAAAAAATAACTTACAAAATAAAATGATTGAAAGAACATACCATGAAGTGTGCATGGTCATCGAACCATAAATTTACCAATTCTGGTTGTCAACACCTAACTGTGAGTGTCATGTGAATAGCTTAGATGTTATGTGCTTAATAAATTACATCATATATCCCTAAGATGAACAGTGGTTTAAATTCGTGCCAAACCACTACCTCATTTCAGCCTTCTAGACTGTTATCTCTCCAATATCTTTTTGCTTCTTTTTTTTGTGTCATAATAAAAATCACACTACCTATTTTTATAGTAACAAATTAGAATTTAGAATAAAAAATTATATCATTTTTGATGTTACCTAGTTGACACGTGATTCTCCCATACCCTCCTCACAACATTTTTGTCCACACTATCACACTCAAATTTGTATTGTGTATAAAATAATTTATTTAAAAATAATTTAAAAATTAGAAGTTAACACTTACTTAAAATCATCAAAACCATGCATCGATATTAAGTCTCCATACAAAATGTCTAGAAACCTAACTCCATTGAAATAATAGAATCTCCATTGATGATTTGAACATTGATGTTACTGTCTAAGCAACCTCAATGTTTGTGAATCCAAAATTAAATTAAATTAATAAAATATTAATTAGTTGTTTATAAATTATGTTATAAGTATATAAAAAAAAACTAAAACCTAAACAAACTGACATTGGAAGGTCATTATTTTATTGTGTATGATACTTGTGGCTGAATTGACCTCGTTGTGAGGGTACACCGTCTCTGTGCCATGAAACCATGCTAGAAGAGATAGCATCACAAAGTGGCGCAGGTGCCTCATTATGATCTACACCTAAGGATAAGTCATCCTTACTACTAAACGAAGTAGCTGCAATCGTCTGCTTACAACATGGTGTTAATTTTATTTTATGTTTCTACACAAATTTATATGAATAATTACACAATTAAATTTGATTATTTTAAAAAATCAACAGCACCTCCACTATACTAGAGACTACCCATAGTTTTTAAACCTGCAAATATTTACAAGAATCACAAACCAATTCACTCTATTAAAAAATCTTATATACAACCTAACATCTATATAAATTTAACATTTGTATAGAATAAAATTGAGATAAAATAATTAAATTTAATTCTTTATTTTCATGGTAAATTCAACAATAACATTTAAAATACCATAAAATTTTCAAATAATTATTACAATACAAACAACATTAAATTTAATTAAGATAAAATAATTAAATTTAATTCTATATTTCAATTAACATTTTAAAGGTAAATTCAACAATAAAAATTCAAATTTAACAAAATTTTCAATTATTATGGCAATACAAATAATAAAATAAATTGAACAAATAAAGAGAAAAAACTAAAAACTTTAGGAATGAAAAATGTTTACTTTAATAGTATGTAGATTTCAAGATTTCATCTACAAACAATACACAATGAAAATAATCATACTTAAAATAAAAAATAAACAAATACAAAGATAAAGAAAAGAGAATCATACTTTTTAATATGTTAAAAGCCATAATCAAAACAATAAAAATGAAATGAACAATACAGAGGAGAAGAGATGATGAATGAGGAGGAACGGGGAAAAAATGAACCACGAAAGGAGGGCTGGGTTTAATACTGTAATATTACCAATAGAAATTAGAATAATATTTTCTTTTGTGGTGGCGTTAATTTTCATCGATATTTTTGAATTTCACATAAATTTTTAAAAATCCCTCTAGAAGTTTTGACGTTCGTCAGTAAATAAGTGTCAGAGCACATGCGCAATGGATAAGCAGCTTTCGTCAATAAATGTGGTGATCGACCAAGCACTCTGATAGTCACATGTATTTGAATTTGCACCTTTCATCAGTGAGTCCATTAAAAAGAGTGTTGGTGATTGTGACATAGACCATAATATTTCTGCAACTTTTAGTAAAATACTAACGATCACAAATTGTTGATATAGTCGTTGGTGATTGTGGTAAATGCAGTAAATATTTTGCAACTCTCTGTGAAATACCATCAGACAGGTTCCATCGATATCTTTATCAGTATGTGTGTCATACTTTTACATGTTTTGTTTATATTGCCTATTTACCCTCTGAACAAACACTTAAATTGCAAAATTATCGCACGCACAACACAAAAACTAACACAAATAATTATAAAATAAATATTTCATATTCCAAAATATCATCCATAATATTACATTATAAAAAAAAAGGTTTTACACTTTCATGTTCTTATTATATTTAGTTAGAATTTTCATCTTTTCCTCAATTGAATTATTATAAGGTTCATCGTACTCTTCAATATGGTTATTATCTTCTTCATCAACATTTTCTAATCCACTAAAGCTCAAAACAACTTTCAAGTTCTATGCGTCAACATTAACAAGACTATCATACAAAACATGAAAATGTGAATTTTCTTTTAAGTTAATCGAATGAGCAACTCGGTATGGTTCAACCACCTTACTAGCTTGAAAGACTTCATTTATCATACTTGTGTCTTTGTTCTCATCCTAAACAACCTTGACACGACCCCTAAGTTTTGTTTTTAAAATGGATAGCCAATCAACTCTTGATCGGTCCTTTCTAAAGGAAAGGGTGTATATGTAATAAACTTGTTGGCATTACTTTGCGAAAATAAAGATGTCGTTTATGTTGCGAAGTCTAGATTTTGAGTTGGTTTCATCGAGACTATATTGAGGATCTACTTTGATTCCTCTACGAGTTGTGTTATACCAATAACATTTGAATAAAAACACTGTATTTTGCTTGCTATGATATTGCAATTCAACAATCTCTTCTAATTTTTCATAGTAGTCAACTTCAAACTCACTAAAGGTCGATCCCTTAATACAAACATAGTTGTTGTATGTCTTTCTTTCATGCTCATATTCTTCAATATGAAACACATATCTATTGACAAACACTTGACTTTTCTTTTAGGGCTCAAACTTAGTAAAGACAGTAAAATAACAACACTACGTCCCATTTGATAAACTTTGTATATTAAATACAACAATAAACAATAAACAAATATTTTGTAATATTGACAAACAATTACTTTGCAATAAATAATTAGTTTGTGACAAAACTTACATGTGTTCTAAACCACGTGGCAAATTATTCATCTTGTAATTAAAAGATTTAGGATTTGATCAACTATGAGTTATTGGATAGTAAATATCATTGATGTTTCCTGTAAGGTTGTTCTAAATTATATGATTTGATGATATCATAATATATAAATAGTACACTTTTGAAAAAGTTTAAGTAGTACATTTATTTAATAAAAGGTCTCAGCAACAAAGGTTAAGTAGAACATTTACTTACTTAATAAAAAGTCTCAGCACATTATAGTAAAATAAAATATAATTATATGTTTGTTTGAACTCTATTTCAAAAAAATATCTTCCCCTTACAGTATTTTTAGGTGTGGGTTATCCAAGATTGAAGAATATTGACAAGTTCTCACTTGAAGGCACTTTACCACTATCATCATGTCGTGGAACACGATTGATTTTTTTTCTCAAATGAGGTTTGAAATAGTACGAGAGAAATATTGAGATTTCCTTAACAATATAGGCCTCATATATTAAAGCCTTAACATACACCTTATTCTTATCTTTTGTTTTTTAGATTGAACAAGTACCTGCATATATAGAATTAAACAAAAATTATCAATTAAAAAAACAATGAAAAAACTTCTAATTATAAATTACATTGCAAATATAATATCTAACTTTTTGAATGAATATATCCATCTATACTAGACAGGTCCTCCAGCTTTTACCTCACATGGTAAATGTATAGGTAGATGCTTCATTGAGTCAAAAAATAATGGAGGGAATATGATTTCAAGTTTGCATATTATCTCGATGATATTCATTTCAAGCCTTTCAATGTGAACAATATTTAACTTGCTGGAGCATATATCTTTATAGAAATAACGGATCTTCATGAGTACATCCCATATCCCCTTTGACAACAAATCACGAAAAGCTACTAGAATGAGTATTTGCATAAATATGTAGCAGTCATGACTCTTCATTTCATATAATCTGAATTCCATCATATTAATCAGCTATGATATATTCAAGGCATGTCCATCGAGAAAATGTAGACTCTTATGCTATTTATAAACTAATAGTTATGTGTTTTTCTTTAACACAAAGCTTATTCTTAGTTTTGCGAACTATGACCCATTCCAAACCAATTTCATATTTTTACGGTTATAGAACAATGTTAAATCTAATCTAACTTTGATGTTGTCCTTTGTCTTCCCCTTCATATCAATGACAGTGTTGAAAATGTTCTCGAACATGTTATTTTCAATGTGTATGACATCAAAGTTATGATAAATAAGATTGGTCTTTTAATAAGAAAGCTCTCAAAAGATATTTCTCTTTACCCAATTATGGGTCAAACCAAAACTAGAAAACATCTGCTTTTCTAATTAGAGATCAAACACAATGTCACCATACTCTGATACAACATCATGCAATTCTTTACTGGAAAAACACGGTGATGCAACATCCTTTTCAAATCTACCAACAAATAAATCCTTTTTGTTTTTTTTGTACTTATAATTCGGTGGCATGAAACAATGGTGATAATAAAAAAAAGGCTTTACCTTCATTTGTTGGTGTGAATGCCTTATTTTTTTCCATAAAATATGAACATGCTAGTTTTCTATGTATACTCTAACCAGAAACCATTTGATAAGCTTGGAAATCATTAATAGTCCACATCAAAGCTATTCTTATAATAAAATTTTATTTCCATAAGATATCATAAGTCAAAGCTCTACATGACCATATTTAGGTCAACTTATCAATCAATGGTTGAAGACAAACATCTGTATTCTGGCCTGAACTACTCAAACCTGGTATGATCATAGATAAAAACATGAACTCTAACCTCATACTTATCCCTGGTGACAAGTTATAAACCATCAATATGATTGGCCAACAAGAATCAAGAGCAGCAAATGACCCAATGAGTTAAATCCATCTATACATAACCCAAAACATATTCCTTGATACAACTGAAAAGTGAGCATGCACACTATTAAAGTGTTTCTATGTTATGCCATCAAAAGGATGCACCATTACTCCAACTGTATTATATAATTGGTGCCATGTCATATGCTCAATAGTTCTTAGTGACATGATTAACCTTTACAATTTAAGTGTGACTGGGAAGTTTCTAAGTCTTTTATATGCCACACGAGTCTTTCACTACTAGTTCTATGATTTTAACGTGAATGCCTATATGTCATGCACTCAATCAGCTCAGCATTTTTAAGGAAGTATAACATGCATAAGTTAGGGTACATGCCAATTTTTGTTATCCTAAACTGAGCGGTTTCATCATGGACTTTACAACATAGAAGTTATCTTTCAACCTTTTCCCTTTAGGTAAAATGCTTCTCACTCATTTTATAATTTTATCATAACCAACCTCATTCAACCTGTGATTTGACTTAATAATGAACACCTATGCTACAACCAATAATTTACTATGGTTTGTGCAGCCATTTCATAATGGTTTATTAGAATCTTTCAACAGATCAAAAAACCTTGTTGCATCTGTATTAGGTTCTTCTTCTATTATTGAACATTGACTAACATTACTTTTGTTCATTCTCATTGCATCCATAACCATATTCTTGTAAGGATTATTGTTGTCATTTACAACTTCATGTACATTGCTAGTACCAGAAGTTGACCCAACCACCCTTTCTACCATGTTTTTATTAGGAACAAATAGTTCTCTATATACATACCAATACAGGTAATCCTTCATAAATCTTTTTGGTTAGAAGATGCATCGCTACAACATTATGATGCAAAATTTTTTTATTTTTACATTTAATGCATGGACATCTAATATCGCCATTAGTAAAATTCATTGGAATAAATGTTGCAAAATTAATAGAACCCTAAATCCCATTACAATAATCCATCCTTCGCCATCCTTGGGGTGAGTCTCGATACATTCGTACTTTTACCGAACCTCTATAAAATTATAATGATAATATATATTAATTAACTATGTTATGTAAATAAATTTACAAAAATATTGGTTTACTGCGACATTATCCAACAAACTAAAGAAACACTTATGTTAAATATTCATTATTAATTATCAATTATCAATTATCAACATCCACATAACTTTATACATATATAAATTTATGAAAATCATAACTCTACAATATAATTAATAAAATTTAAAACATACCTGCTAAACAAACTATTATTTATTTCATCATAACACATCTAATTTAGTATAATTCAAATACATTTTCAACAATTTATAAATAAATATAATTTGATAAAATCTAAAACAAACTATAACTACTATAAAATTACACATTTATACAACAAGTTTCTTTGACAAATAAAAATAAAACAAGTATATATATTAACATAATACATATACTAAAAAAACAATAACATTGATATTTACATGTTAAAACTACCAAGGATAGATTTACATATAAAAAATTATAAAATTGATAATAAATTAATTGAAGAATGGATGTTGTGACCACGTACAAAAGTATAAGAAACTTGAGTGCTTGTGTTGAGAAGAAGAGGAGAGTTAGGATGGGTGTTTGGCTATAGTTTGGGAGAGGAGAGTTGAGATGGAAGTGAAGAAGGAGAATTAGAGGAGTAGAGAGTTAACAGAGTGTTTATATATATTGGCTTTTACCGATGGAATCACCAATGGACATGTTTTGTCATTATACTCGTTTGTAATTCTGATGGTGATTGGGTCACGTCATTGTACGTGAATCCTGGTTTGAATCTCTTAGTTATTCTATTGATAAAATTGTATAAAAAATTCAATATCATCACATTATTTCTCCTTTTCAAAATTGCACAGAATTTATCGATAATTATTACCAACAACAAATTTGTTGGTATAGACCAACAAAATTAAAGATAGAATTCTATCCACCGGTAAAAATTACTGGCCAAAAAATACCATCGGTAATATTGTTAGTTTTCACTAATTTTCTCGTAGTGTATAAATTAGGCTTCATAATTTATTTTGATTTGTTTTTCATAGATTATCTCGATTTTAAGATTTGGGTTGTGGTTTTCGTAAGTTAACTTGAGATGACATAATTTTCTTTTATCTTTTAATATTGAGTTAATTGAGAATTAAACATCATAATTTATTTTAGTTTTGTTATAGCGTTATTACAATCTCATAACTTAGTTTACAGATTTAGCAGATTAACTCGAGTTGATCTAGGTGACTAAATAGATCTAATATATTGTTGATTCAAATTTTAAAATTTGTTTTTATAAAAAACAAATATCATCTTGAACTTTTTTTAATCAAACTAGTTTTTTTATTTATTTTACATGTTATTTTTGGACCATCAAGTCAACTAGGTTATATTTGATGAACTTTCACAAGGTTAATTTTAATTTTATTAGAAAATACATTAGCAACATCTATTTATTTTTTATATTAAAAAATAAATTGATCCAACCTGTATTTATATTTACTATACCCTGTCCAAAATTTCAAAATATTTCATAATGTTCCTAAAATCTCATAGTATTTATAACTTTCCTCCAATAATTTATTCCACACTTCAATATATTTTTATATATTTATATGTATATGCTATCCTGTATGCCTAAAAAAATCATTCAAGCATTAACTTTAATCTTTTCTATTATATTAACCATATTTTAAATTATAGACTTGATCTCTCGATTCAACACTTCTAATTGTTTATTAGTTTGTGAATAATAAGTAGTTTAAACCTTGTAGGTTACGTGGTACTTTTTCATCAAAGCCTTCATAGTTCAATTGCAAAAGTGAGTGTTTCAATTATTTATTAGAGCTTTTGAAATTCCTTAAATATAAAAAATTTCATAAAATAAAATTTTATAGCTTCTTATTTTGTTATATTACTTGTCTTTTAACAATGATTAATGACTTATAAAAAAATATGAATTGCAGAATAAAACTGGCTAGTAAAAACCATATTTAAACACTTTTCTTGTCGTCCTTTTTGCTCTAAAGTGACCTTCATAAGTATAAAAATGACAAAAAATGAGAATAAAAATAATTTTATTTTTAAAAATAAAACTTTTTATCGCTTGATCTGCACAATGCTTTTATAAATTTGAGTATTCCATGCAGTATTTGGCATTACTTTTAATCTTATCTCTTTGAGGCTTAGATATACCTAGGGGTAACATATTAGTAACCAAATAATTTACACTATTCACATACCAATATAATATCACGCTCGTAGAGAATAATGTTTTGTTAGGAAACATTCTTTATAGACAAAGTTCATCGTCCAGATGACCTAAACGACTCAAATGATCTATAACTTGATTTTATGTTCATCTTTTGACTTTGATCTCCAAGTCACATTTACTCAAAAGAAGTATTTGTCTTATTAATCTTGATTTTGCCTTTTTCTTCATCATTAAATAGCAAAGAGTTGAACGATTAAAGTAAACAATGACTTTAGTATGAAGTAGATAATATCAAAATATTTCCAAAGTAAAAACAACAATTAAAAGTTGTTTTTAAGTCATAAAGTAATTTCTTTATACATCATTCAAAGTCCTTAAATCATAATAAATTGCACGACACACTTTTCTAATTCTTTGATCTAAATTATCACTTACTGTATAATCATTTATATCATATATTATCTCGAAAGGAACTTTCTAGTTGGGGGACTAGATAACTAAGTAGAAGTCAACAATTATGTCACCTTATCAAACATCTTTTTATATACCTCATCAAGCTTAAAATTTACATTCTTTTATAGTAACTTCCAAAGAAGTAATCCTAATTTGGAAAAGTTCTTAATGAATCTTTGATAAAAATTTGCATACCCAAGAAAAGAACAAACTTCTTGCATATTAATAGGAAAAAAAGATTGAATAATATTAACTTTAGCTTTATCTACCTAAATTTCCCTTAGATGAAACAACATGACCTAAAATTATACCTTTTTCAACTATAAAATGAAATAATATAGAATTCAACACAAGGTTAATTTTTATGCATCTTTGAAGAACAAGTGTAAAGTTATGCAAACAATTATCAAATAAGTGTCAAAAAAACTGTGAAATCATCTATAAAGACTTCTATAAAATGCTCAATATAATATCAAAATATGCTAACCATATACCTTTAGAAAGTAGCAGGGGCCTTGGACAAGCTAAAGGGCATACAAAGATAAGCAAAATTCCTGAATAAATATATAAAAGTCATCTTTTCTTAATCCTTTAAAACAATTGCAATATGAAAATAACTTGAGAAACCATCAAGGAAACAATAGTAAAAAAATTCATCCAACCTTTCAAGATTTTCATTAATTAAAGGTAAAGGAAAGTGGTCCTTTTTAGTTACAATATTTAATTTTGTATAATCTATATAAACTTGCCATGCATTTTGGAATATGAGTAGGAACTAACTCATCATTCTAATTTTTAACAACAATTATTCCAGTCTTTTTTGGAGATACTTGAACTATGCTAACCTAATTGCTATCTAAAATAGGATCAATCACTCCAATATCAAGAAGTTTGATGATTTCCTTCACCAGATCTATTATAGATAGGCTCAATCTTTTTTATGATTGACAAGAATGTTTTCTTCCCTTTTCAAGTAAGATACAGTGCATAAATGTGGAAAAGTTGAATCCTTAAATAACTATAATTATCCAACCAATAATCATCTTATGCTCTTTAAAGACCTATATAATTTTTTTTTATTATTATAAAACACTAAGTTCATTTGAGATGATTACTGGTAGCATTCCCCTATCTCCAAGGAACATGTACTTAAAGTGACTAATAAGAGGCTTCAAATTTGGAATGGGAGCCCATGAAAAAACAAGGTATATGTCTCTTATTAGAAACTAGTAATGTAATATAATTAATGTTACCTGACTACTGTAATTTTAAAAAATCGTTCAACGCTACAACAATTTCATGTAGATTAATAATTATGGTTAATTCCTTATGCTTTATTTCAAGATGCTCATTGATGGCAACTTCTAATCCATCAAGTTCAAAAACTTCTTATGCTAAAAAATCAATTACATTAATATAATAAATAGAATAATAATCAACAGAAAATCTAATGTTATTATAAATGTTAAATTTGATAATTTTACCTTTAAATTCCATGGTAAGTATGCCATTAAACATTTATCTTAGTCTTGGATGTTTTTAATAATAGCCTCTTTAAAAAAATAAGAGCAATTTGACCATCATGCTCTATATAAAAAATATAGAAATTAATAGGAAAAAAAAAACATTAACGTGTATAAGAACATCCTCCATTATGCCCTTAGGATAAGCAATAAATCTATTAGCCAATTAACTGACAACCTCAATTTTATTCAAAATTCCAAGTTTTAAATAAGCATATATAGAATATAGCATGACATTTATAGTAGCTTCTAAATCTATCACGATCTTTTTTAAATCTAGTGTTACTAATTGTACAAAAGATAGTAAACATACATGGATCTTTGCACTTTATAGGGAATATTCTTTGAATAATTACAAAATATTATTCCCTACTCTTACCTTTTCACATCCTTTAAGTTTTTAGTTCCTTTTAATTTTACACAGTTCTTTTAGAAATTTAGCATAATAAGGTACTTGTTTAATAACATCTAAAAATAAAATGTTTACACCGTATCTATAAAAAGTCTTATATAAATTTTTATTTGACTCGTCTTTTCTAGATTCTGCTAAAGCCTGAGAAAAACAGTCTACTTGTTTATAATTAAAAAGAGGCAAGACCTTACTCTTATATATGTCATCATTGTTAGGAATGTTCTTCTTTTTCTTTTTAGGTTAATGATGTAAGTGTTGTCTTTATTGGAAGGTTAACCTCTTTACCATTTCTTAAAATAATTGCACTTGCATTTTCTCTTGGATTATTTAAGGGAGTAACTTCCTTGAACTTTGTGTATTTAGTCAATTAATTGTTATTGCCATTTAGCCTATCTAATTACCTAAACTTTGAATACTGGCCTTCACCGCTTATTGAAATTATTTCATTTCTTGTTAAAATTGCAAAAGTATTAGTGGAAAAATAGTTAACAACATCTTACAAAGACATCATAATTAGATGTTTGGGTCAATTATTGTCTATGAGGGTATGGCTACTTATATTACTAGTAACTTAGGCAGTTTAAAGTCGTGGGCTAATTTACTTTTGGATTTTTACAAGATTAGGGTGATCCCTCCATCCCATGTTATATGTACTTGAATAAGGATCATATTTTCTTTATATTTGTCTAGTAAATCCACTTGTTGTATTCACTTGCTTAATGGACTTTTCTTGAAGAGTTGCGTACATATAGGTTAGATGCCCTTCTACCAAACAAATACCATAAGCATTCGATGTTTGCATCTTACCTACATCCATTTGAAGAACAATAAAAGTTAAACTCATAATGTTTTAGTCAATGGAGAAAATATTTACCTCATTATTTTAGATGGAGGTTTAAGTCTAGTGTTAGATTGTTGAGAATTAACAGTCATATTTGCAATCAAGTTTCTTGCTTTTTCAGGAGTTTTATCCAATAAAGCTCATTTATTAGCAACATCAATAACACTTTTATCAGTAGGTACAAGGCCATCATAGAAATACTAGATAAGTAGTTGCCCACTAATTTGATAATAGGGGTGACTTACATATAATTTCTTGAACCATTCTTAATATACATGTATGGATTTTGTATTATGCTGCCTTACACTATAAATTTTTTTTTTAATGTTAATTGCCTTTAAAGCTAGAAAATAATTCTCTAAAACAACCTCTTTATCACCTTTCATGCCCTAATACTTCAAGAGGGTAGATGGTAAAGTCAATCATTAAATGAATCCTTCACATAAAAAATAAATAGAAAGACTCTTAATTTAATTTGCTTTTCAGTCACTCCTGAGGGTTTTATACTTGTGCATATAATATGAAAATCATTTAGATATTTGTGAGGATCTTTATTTGTAAAACCATGAAAAGTGGGCAACGGATGCATTAATCTAGACTTTAATTTAAAAGTAATAACAACATCTAAAGTAGAGAATGTTAATTTACATCAGGGGTGGCAAGCTTTTTCAAAGTTCAATTTCCATTCATGACTTCCTCCTTTTCTAAATCAGAATTACTAGCGGATGGATTGTTTTCTTCAGGATTTCTCCAAGCTTCCCTCCTTAACCTGTGCAAAGTTCTCTCTATTTCTAAATTACATTAGAAATCACCTTAATTAAAATTGAAAGATTCAGTTACAATCATAAACAATCAAGGAAGCTATAATAAAATAATGAAAAACAAATCATGAAAAATGTAGAGTAATGAAAATAAAATAAAAAACTACATCAATTAGAAAAATAAAATAAAAATTCTAAGAAAAACAAGGAAAATAACAAAATTGATCCAAACCGAGGCTCTAGGATGAATTAAAAGTTATAGCTTTATTATGCTATCATTGTGGTTTGGAGTGACCAAGGAGCAACCAAATTTCTTTTTAGACCTAAATCTATCTCACTAGTTCACACACACGCACACACACACGCACGCACACCAAATCATCCACATAATCTGTATGTGATAGATCATCACCTAGTTATGATAGATCTACACCTAACCTGTTATCTCAAGCTTGGCTATGTAAAAAATAGAGTTTGGTCTTGAGGGAGTAAGGATAATAATCTTAAGGATAAACTAGTCTTGTTAGAATATGTTTGCTAGTAAGAAAACTAAACTACTATAATGTGAAGACCTCGGGTTATTAAAATAAGAATTCTGCCAAAACCATAACTATTATAAACAAACTTTGTTTTTAAGAATTTCAAGAACAAAATAATGATCACTAGAAGCAAAAAAACAAAAATCAACTAAAATTACTTTTCAGCAACATCATAAAAATTTGGTGTTGTCGTAGAGAACCAAACATAAAACCTAGACTCTTTAAGATATTTATAATAGTGCAAGTAAAATATATTTTTACAAAGAGTATTTAGCCTAGTTTTTTGATACGTGAATAAAGATTGAGGGGTTTGAGTATAACGAAAACAATTTAAAAAAAAACAACTAAGAAACAACTCCAATTAAATTATCAAAATCAATCAAAAGAACAAACATTGATGTAAGTTAACATTCACCATCAGGTGTTTTACAACTAATCATCAATGTAAGTATATATCAATTCACACTTTGAATATTTAACCATTGGAACTATATTCCTATCTCTTCTTAGATGTTGTTAATTAAAAAACAAGCAATCTAATTAACCATAACTACTAAACAATTCAAGACAAACACAAAAAATTTATTCTAGAAGTAGTCTTAAGAATTAAAGAGATTGATGAAACTAAACAATACAAGCAATTTACATTTAATTTAGTTGACCATTCTTCCTAAGATCTATTTAGTTGACCATTCTTTCTAAGATCTAATAGTTTCTAATGCATCAAATCATTAAACCTTAGTTGCTTTACAAAATAGATAAATCAAATAATTATAGATTAAACTCTAATTTAGCATCATATTACAACAAATAATAAACTAGTAAGCATTTTACTAATTAAATGAGATAAACATGAAAATAGACATCAAAGAACATTTAATACTCAAAATACAAATTGAATAATAAATACAAATTAGATCTTGTAGTTTTATTAGTTTTATTAATTATAAAGCTTTTATTTCTTTTGAATAATTAAAAAGCTAGCTACATTCAACCATGATATATACTCAAAGTAGAAAAAGAAAAATAAAGACGAGGGAAGAGAGAGGTGTCCCGTATCGTCACCCCCCGTCTCTTTTACACATTAATTTCTTCCTTATAAGCCTTAAAATCTCTTAAAAATACTCTTAATATTATCTTCCAATAATAAACACCACATATAAGTAATTAATGAAATTATTAAATAATAAAATAGAGTCATAATATAACTAAAAAAGTAATGTTTTTAGGTGGAATTCATACACCAAATCTGAAAACTTTTAAAAATAAACCACATTATATTAGATTTGCAAGGTAAAGAATATTTTAACATTATATTAGATTTGCAAGGTAAAGAATATTCTAACTTTATGCCTAATTGCTATTTCAATGAAGTCAATAGCTCTCAAAAATCAAAATAGGCATAGCATTATAAAAGCAGTATAGTTATAGAGATTTTTCTTAGGGCTCCATAGCATTATGAATCATTTTAATTGGAGTGCTATAGCCAGAGTACATAATAATATTTAAACTATCTCATTAGCTTTGTTTTGTTTTTAACATCTTCATTTGTATCCTAAATCAAAATATAAAAATAATAAATGCATTTATATATCAAATAAATATAAAATACTGAATATTAAGGGATATAAAAATGACATTTTGCATTCTCATCAAAGTAATAAAAGAAACAACAATGTAAAAAAAAATACATTATGGACTTAATTACACATTTTGTTTGCTAAATATATTTTTTTAATTGTGATATGTTTTTTAGAGAGTTTATAACTCTTTAGATATGTCAAAAAATGAACTTTACAAGGTAAAAAAAAAATCTAAATAAAATTAAAAAGACAACTTAAAATAAAACATTAAGCTAAAAATCCAGGAAAAAATGGAAGGAAAATAACATGATTGGCTCAAATAATGTTTCCCTTATCTAATTTGATGGTCTTTTAGGGCCTGTTATAATCACCCGATTCTCTATAAAATTGAACGAGTGGAATCATATATAAAAAAATCTAAACCTAATCTATAGTTAGATAAAAAGTTATTAGCTTTTCTTGTCATGATGTTCGTCTATCACAAATTAACTTGCGTCTTCTTGGATTTAACTTTATTCTACCATTAGATAAAGAAATCCATTCGACTTTATATATACTTCACACTTCATAATTATCAAATTTTATGGACTCGCGGGTTCTAGGATCAAGAAGACTTTTAAAATGCTTCATTAGGAGTTTTCTTTAAATGAATCCACCGCCGTATTGATTTCAATATTATAGTACATAACCCACTGTGAGCTCACACCAGTGAAGTCATCACGCATCCATAATCTCCCAAGAATTTCAAATACGTTAGTAAGTAGACTATTCAAATTCCTTGAGATTTTATTATTTTAATATTTACTAGCATAGTGGGATTTTACTAATCTACGATGGGGAGAGACCTGACCAGTCAACAAGTTCTAAATAGAATCGTTCATGATGGTCATGATCAAGGTCTTGGCCATCTTTTTCCAAATATCATAAAAGGCTCTCTGTGTAATTCTGGATTCTTGCGATGTATTCATTCATCAGAGCCTGAATTTGTCAATTCATTATAGGTGGCTCCATATGGCATTTTGCTTTCATCTTCTAGTCAATATTAGTTAACCGACTAAATTCCTTGCTGATAGTGAAAGAAATAAACATGTGATGATAAGCTTGAAGCCATCTCAAAGACCATCTTGACTGGATCTTGGCTTCAATATTGATCATCCAGATAATGCTGTGATCAATCGGCGTAGTTGATCGATGGTAGGATATATCATCGAGGAGTAGTTTGTGCATGCAAGCTCATTCAAGATTAATTACAGGTGGCTAAATGAATGGGCTAGCATTTTCAACACAAGGATAAATCACTCGGAGAGATGATGACAAAGTATTTCGCATCCATCAATCGCAAACTGAGTCATCCTTTGATTAGTTTCCCAGGTTGGTGGCTTTCCTTTCACACCACAATTGGCATAAACATGAGAAATCTTGCTTCATAGAATTGCCTGATTTTCAGTTGGTAGAAACCACTACCATGGACTTGGATTTAAAAAATCAGAACTCCAATTATTAGAATCATCAAGTGGTAATTGTATTTGAAAATTGAAGGGCAGCAAGGGCTAGCACCTCAAGTAAGTTGACTCGACTTCTGATCTTCCAAGATGTATGTATGAGAAGAATGTTGAATACGCGAGTGATTTCTGAACTTCCCCGCCATCCCACTTGGGCTCTGACTTTACTAGATCGCACAAAGTTGTGGAAACAAAGCGCTGAAACAAACATTAGTTTTAGTCTTGGTGAAGGATTGTGGGGCAGAACTCGGAAGGTTTTACGGTAATGTTTTGACATTGATAAATGTTTGCACAAGACCAAAATCCAAAGCTACTTTTGACATATGAGGTACAAAAATTAACAATTGCTTTTCACACAATTACACAGCTAATACAGGTAATTTTGTCGCATTCTTGACTACGTATGTATTGTGGGTTATTCCAAAAACAAGACCTTAATTTTCCTTTCCTTGCAAGTTCCTAAATTGCCATAACTCATCCATGTTCCACACGGTGTCTCCAAAATCATATCCAGCCCAATCACCATCTCCCATGTGGCGATCGACAGCTGAGATTCCAAGTTCTCCTGGCACCGACATGGTTGCAAGGTTGATGGCTTCCATGTCATAGAAATTGCTGTCCACATAATAGTAATCCTTCACCAAGGTGCTGCAGTCGCCATTGTTGCCCATGGCCTGATAGGAACTTTTAGGGTATTCTGATAAATGAGACATTTGTGAGACATTCATTGATTCTGCAGAAGAAATGCATGAGCTTGTCCCATGCTCTGAGTCTGAGGTTTGCTCACGATGCTCCATACAGTGCATCACCACACTCATATCAAGAGGAGCTTCTTGTTGTTGTGGTGGAGGTAGTGCTGTTGGGAATGCTGAAAGCTGAGGAGCATAATTGGGGATGAGCTGAGAAACAGCTGGGCTTTGACATGTCATGGCTGATGAAAAAGTTGATGATCCTCCTATCTTTTGAAGCAATCTTGGAATCCAAGAACGCCTAATTATATCCTGAAAGGCTGTGCTGTTGGCATCTATCCTAAGGTGCCTTGCTTGTTTCTGCACCCTAGTTCTCCAATAGTTCTTGATTTCATTATCAGTTCTTCCCGGCAAATGTTGTGCAATTTTGGACCATCTTTATGCCAAGAAAAGGATAGACAAGTTACAACATGACATTAGCTTTCAAGAAACTAACAGAATGAGTGTCCAAATCGAACACAACCCAAACATGCCATTTTTTATGAGCTCAACAATTAATTAGAAGTCGAGGCCAACTGAAAAGCACAAACTTTCAGAGCATTGCAAACGGCGGTAAAGAAATAATGCCAGAAGTAAGGATTAGAATCCCGTGATGTCAGTGTATGCTTATTCAGCATATATACTCTTCTGCTCAATTAAATATTGAAAGATAGCATATTGTAGTGATCAGTCTAGTTATGACTAATTGGCCCTACTTTGTGATGTCTATCTATATCCCAAAAAAAAAAAAGGATTACTCTAATGGCAAGTTGATAGCCCCGACATGAACAGAAGTATGGCATAAGACATATAACTCCAAGGTTGGACAATCAAACAACACACACCTATTGCCCCACTTGGAATGGAGGTCAAGAATCAAGAGTTGTTCTTGTGGAGTAAGGTTTCCTCGCTTTACATCTGGTTTTAGATAGTTTAGCCATCTCAATCTGCAACTCTTTCCGGTTCTCCTCAACCCTACAGATCAACAGGAAAAAACAAATCAGAAACAAAAGAGAGAGAGAGAGAGAGGATATGATGAACATGGTGAAGACAACAAAAGTAAATGCCATAAATTCAGTGCTTTTGCTGCATACATGATGTACGATCACAAGGGACTGATTATACCTGCACGTTTAGCAAGCAAATTCCATCGGCCTTCTCCATGACGAGCAATGTAATGAACAAGGAGAGTGTCTTCTTCAAGAGTCCATGGCCCCCTCCTGAGCTCAGCATCATCTTCCTTGGAACTCGTGGTCTTTTTTGAAGACGACATGATATTCACTCTCATGCAGTACTAAGAGAAGCTCACAGAAGCAAATTATTGCAAGTACAAATTAGAGATAAGGCATCGGGGTCTTGAAGCTAAAGTGAAGCGAGTCACAAACCAGCAGCTAATTATTCTTTATATAGATAGCCCACACTAGGTTCAAAGGCCTTCACCTAGAATACTGTTCTTTAGTAACAACTTTTCAAAAGAAGTAGCTTGCACAAGTAAAGTCACTATTGGAGTTTCCATTGAACTTCCTCTAAGTCCATGTTTTCAAATAAGAAATTGAAAACTTTGGAAAATCATATTCTTTTACTGTTTGATAATTTCTTGCTGCGAGAAAAAAAAAAGAAAGAAAGAAAGCTGCCACCATATTTTATAGTACAATTTACCACAACATTCTCCTCATCTTTACTAGTCAGTTAATTAAAACAGAGCATGTCCCTTTTTACCATGAATATTATATTAGCATGTGATGGGCACCTCTTTTATGGGATGCCTACCGTAGTGGATTTTGTTTTTTACAATGTTTTTATTTCTTTGAATTTAATTTGTTTTCTAAAATTAAAATGATATTTATTTTAAGTTCTTTTAATATTAATATGTTAAAACCACTAAAAAGAATATTTAAATGAACATCAATTTAATAATTTTTTAAAAATAAAAATCAACCACAAGAATACAAACTGTTGTGTTTATTCAAATAAGAGTAAAATTAAAGTGTTCAAAGAAGACTAGGAGCTAACCGTTTCTTTGACGGGAGAGAAGAAAGAGAAACAAAGTTCGTCTCTTCAAGGTGCAAGTGTAAGGTACAGTAGGATCCATAGGTAGCATTAGCATGGCTAGTTAAGCGTCGGGCTCACACATTATATTTGGAAAAACGTACAATGGGCCTTCCTTTAGCCATTAAATAAACTATCGCCTCGCTTTTTCCATCCGTCAAGTGTCATGCAATTTCGGTTCAACACTCCATGTTCTAAAAGTCCTCACCCTTTGTCGTGTCATTTCTGTTTTCTATTTCTGTTTTATTTTTTATTTACAACTTTACAACAAAATAAAAATTATTTGTTTGAAAAATAAAAAGGGCACATGGTCAATCATATACTCGAATGACTAGAATTAATACCTATATTATTCGAAATTAGAAGGTATCATCTAATCTCTTGTCTAGTTTCAACTAATTTTTAATCATACTATTCTTAATATAAGATATTTCAAATTTGATATTTACACGATTTTAATGTTTTAAACTTCGAATACAATATTTTTTTAATAGCCTTAAACATAAACTTCATTTAAATTAAAAAAATCAAAACTAAACTAATTTAAAATTCAAACTCTTTAGTCATAACCTTAATAGGATGATTGAGTTTGAGCCTAGCCTTCAGCATTCTATACTTGGTTTTGGCATGATACTCGGTCTTTTTGATCTTAGCCCGACCATCATCTTTTTGAGTTCTAGACATAATTTATGAAGTTTCAAATCAAGTCTCAACTCGGCCTCCTAGCTCAACAAATTTAGTCCTAGCTTGATTTTCTAACTTGATACAACCTTTGTATGTCTTAAAATCGATCCTAGCATATAACTATGATGCCCTAATATAGTCTTAATATAACCCTTGAGCTCTTTGATTCCAATCAATTGGTCACGCCAAACTAGACTTCAAGATTATGTCATTCTCATTTATTTTGAGTCTTAACTTAAACATGATTTATTATATTTTATATTTTATGAAGTCTATAAACCAACATAACTCTTAAATTATGGGTTAATAGTATCATTAAAAAATTAAACTATATTTGGTAATTTTCAAAAGATTTTAATCTTTGTTGCCAATTTTTATTTTATTGAAAATAAATTTTTTTTTGCATATCTTGTTATCATTTTTTTTAAATAAATAAAGTAAAAAACAAAAATAATCCTACAAAACTCGTATACTTTTTTATCGCTAGGTTTTTCAAGATAAAAATGAAAGGGTATAGATTCAAAGTTCCTCATTTCAAGACTTTAATAATTGATAAACCAAGTTTTTATTAGTAAAAGAGTGTTGGGTTTCGTGATAGCAAGACTTAGCTATGATTGGATGTGATAGTGTATCGAGCTTCGAGCATGTTAGGCTTGGTAATATTACAAGCCTTGAGCACATTCAATAAAATAAGCATCTTCCCTGGGCATGACCAAGTAAATAAGCATCCTTCTTAGGGCACGCTCAAGAAAATGACTAGATCATCCTTTTTAAGCATGCTTAAGGGTATGACCAGATCACCTTTTTTGGGTATGCCCGGGAAAATGACCAAACCATCCTCTTTAAACATGCCCAAGAGGATGGCCATCTTTCTTTCGACATGCTTAATGGACAAACTCAACCTCTTTTAGGTTCATCAAAGAAAGAACTCACCTTTTTTGGGTTTAACCTAGAGAAATAATTCAGTTTCCATAAGCTTAACTACATTTGATGTCTTGGACCTTAATCTCTCTACACCTTTTAGATGTATAAAAATCCTTTAGGGATACACTATATTTCTATCAAATATTAATACAAATAAAAAAATATATTTATCCCTCATTAAATGCTATAAGTTAAATTACATTTCAAACCTTCATCTTCATATATAAAAAAAAACTCATAAGCTATAAATACACCATGAGACCTTCAAAACAAAGGTTCAAAATCTTTATTCTCTATTGCATATATGTTTGACAAGATCAAAAGATTAATATCTTCTCCTAATTGCAGAAGCATTAAAGTAATAAATAAACCGGCAAGACTGGGGTCAAATCACAAGTAGGTTGACTATATAATAATAATAATAATAATAATAATAAATTAAATAGGACTTTGAGATATAAAATTAATGTGAAGATTAAATTAAAAAAATATCAGGGTTAGAGGATTCACTAATGGTATTTCAAACAAGTATAGTATAAACTCTTTTTATCACTCAATTGGAAACCACATACAAAGAAGGTTCCAATCAGATTATAAATGGTTAACATGATTATATTAGTTATCTTATTTGAATAATACCAATACTTGTAAATGTTTTCAAGTATTCATGATTATAACTTGTGTTAACAACAAATTAAGTTTCTTTCATAGCAAGTGTTGGTTATACCATACGATTGGGTTATGAAAGTGTTAGGTATTTATTGTTCCAAGTGTTATACAATATAAATCTAGATTAAACATTTAACAAATACAAATATAAAACATATTAGTATCAAACGTTAAAGTCCATGTTGACTTTATATTATACTTATTCTTACATCATTAGTGTAACCTTTTCACTTTAATATAATAAACTTAACTAAATATAATAAAAGAAAAGAAACATAAATAAATAAGATAAGAACATAAATAAGATATAAGTTAACTAAGTAAAGGAAATGAAATGAAATGAAAAGCATATATAAGAGATTAATGAAAGTAAAATTTAAACATTACAAAAATATAAAAAGAAAGAGCAAGAACATGATCTTGATCTAAAAATTAAAATGCCTAAATATATGGCAAATGCCTTCTTTATAGTTCAAAATTTAAAAATATTGATTTAATAACTAATAGTTGAGTGGGTGGTCAACTCTTGACATGATGACACTCCTTATCTTTTTGTCTAAACAAAACGTCATTGCTAATATCAAAAGTCAAACAACTTAAATCATGAAAGTTCTAAGAAATTATCTCATCTTTCTAATAAAAAAAATTAAGGTCATTTGAACATATAAAACTCAAGATATGGGTTAAACACTAAACAATACTTAGGCTGCAAAACATATTTGGACTTCTCTATTGCTGCTAAGATTTGAACTTCCAAATAATAGAATTGAGTCTTGTATTTCCATTAATGTTTTAGGTCTATGTCTTAGCTTTCTATCTATACAAACCAAATTGAAATCTAAGATTTACAGCTTTAGATATAACTCTTGACATGGTGACAATCCTTATCTTTTTGTCTAAACAAAATATCATTGCTAATATCAAAAGTTAAAAAAAAACTTAAATCATAAAAGTTCTAAGAAATTGTCTTAATTTTCTAATAAAAAAATTAAAGTTATTTAGACTTCTATAACTCAAAATATAGGTTAAACACTAAATAATATTTGGATTGCAAAACATATTTGAACTTCTCTATTGTTGTTTAGATTTGAACTTCCAAATAATAGAATTGAGTTTTATATTTTTCATTAATGTTTTAGATTTATATCTTAGTTTTCTATCTATACAAACCAAATTGAAATCTAAGATCTACAACTTTAAATATAACTCAATGACTTAATAGTGTTCTAATATGGACTGAACCAACATCTCTTTTCTAATCTTAACTCTCTCTTTATTTTTTCAATTTCAGTAGTTAAACTCATCAATTAATTCTTTTATTTATACGATAGACCTGCATTTAAGATGAACATTTACTATAAATTAAAGATAATTTATATTTATTAGATATGTTATTATAAAACATATTCTAGTTAAAGAGTTATTGATACTTCAAGTGTAAAATAATGATATAAAACTTTGATAAAAATGCACTTTTAAGTGTTAATTAATGTTTTTAAAGCATCTCTCTCTAAAATATTATTGTATTTTTTTTTCTAAAAATATACTTATTTAAGTATTAGAAAGTTCTCATATTTATATCAAAAGAAATTTTTTATAAGTACTAACCACAAACTACCTTAGCATACCAAGCATAATGTACAAATATCAACTAATTTAACTAGTAGAATAAATATAATTGTTAGGATCAATTGAATAATTGATCAATTATGTAACTCGTGAGTTCTATTTTTTTTAAATATTATCAATAAATAATTAAAGAAAAATACATGATATTCTTCAATTATCCATTTTTAGGTAGCTATGCACTAGAATACTAAAATAAATCTGACTTTCAAAGAGATTTGGTTTTTCTTTAGCAAATAATTACGTGTGAAATGTGATGAAACCACCCTAATTTTTATGGGCTATTTTGACACACGGTTCAACTATCAATGGTGGAGTTAGGATTCAAAGATAAAAGAGGCCAAGAAAAAGTTTCCATGGAAGCTCCAAATGGGAGTTCAGCACAAACAACAATTTGCTAGAATTCAATGTTTTCTTAGTTAAAATTATTTTTTATATATATTTTAAAATGATTTTAAAATTTTTATATAAAAAATAACCTTTTTAAACTGCAACTATACCCATAATCATGCTTGAATTGAGTGTAATTAAAAAAAAAAAAGGTAATGAAAGCTGCAATGAATATTAAAATAAAAAATTGATAGTGTCTAGTTTACGAGAAAGCCAGCTCTAGTAAATATGTAAATTTGATTTTTCTGGATTTACAAAAGGGATATATCTGTCATTTTGGCGAAACAATGTGGTGCAAAAGGGGGTGTTGCTAATGGCACTTCTATTAATTTTAAAATGGCACTTCTAATTATATTTGGTACTCATCACTTAACCTTTAACAACAACATCAAGTACTCCATTACTAGATGCCCATCTATTTGTTAATTTAAATGCTTTGTTTATTTATTTAATGTAATATCCAAGGTATATTTATAATAAAATATCCTGGTTTATATCCAATAATGTATACAAAATAGAAAAAAAAACATTATACATTGAAAAAGTGCTTTTCAAACAGTAATTAAAAATATAATTTCTCTATTTCATGCCTGTGAACGAATCATTGAGAAAACTAAATTGTTTATTTTATGTTTATAATCCAACTGAGAAATAAATCTAAATCTTTTATAGAAATAATATAGCAATGCTTTATTTGTTTACATCAATAGAAAAAAAATTCAAAATGGTAATTATGCTAAGAATGTAAATATTTTTTTCTTAATTAATAGTCAAAGATCATTGTTTTAAGATTATTATATATTTTTTCAAGTTTGAAGCACATTATTTATTACACAATATAAACTAGATCTGTAAAGTAAATAAATAAATAAATAGAGTATTAATTTGAACAAATGTCTTGTGGATCATAGACATTATATTAAACAAATAAATAGAGCATTAAAATTAGCAAATAATTTGCGGTTTATTGGTAGAGCAGCTGATGTTGTTATTTTTTAAAGGTTAAAGGTTTGACTCTAGCGATTAGCGTGAAGTATTTGAGATTCTTTATAAAGGATAATGCTGACATTTTAGGTGAAAAAGCAGGGACAACTTGGACAACTCATAAAATAAGAAAACAATTAACGATAGTGCCATTAGCCCATCAGAGGAGTGCCCGTAGAGGCACTAGTGCAAATAGCTACAACCACTAACATTACAACTATCAAGTATCTCCACAAATTACATGATTTATGATAATACTCATAAATCATTCAGATATATATAGAAAAGAGATTTAAAATAGCGATTTTTTAAAGAGATTATATATTAGTGTTATCTGAGTTACACTTGATAAATTATAATTTATATACAGTCCACGTTAATAATTACTTTATATAATTCTTTATATAATTTTAATATTTTTTCTATCAACTTTAACTTTTATTTTTTCAATTACATCCTTAAATTTTTTTATTGATTAATTAGGTTATTTTTGAATCAGTAACATCTACTAAGATAATTTTTATATAATTTAATTTTAAATTTAAATTAGATAAAAAATTTAGTTTGAAGATTTTTTCTTATTAACTTTATTTTTTTCACTTCAATCTCAACATTATATTTTTTTAAAAAAATTATATATATTGGGTTATTTTTAGGCAATCATCACAAGAATTAATTTTAAATTTAAATAAAATAAAATATTAAATAAAAAATTAACATACTATATTAAATTTAATAACAATATTAAATAATTCCCGATGACATAGATATTTTTGTCGCATCTAAATTTTTTATATCCAATCCACGTAACATGGGGGCGGTAAAATAGTAAATACTGTGTATGAATAGTAGATTAACTTAACGTCAATGGATGGTCAGAGATAAAGATTAAGACCGAAAAATGAACTTAAAGAATTCAACATAATTACTCAAAGGATCTCCTTTATTAATGGACCCTACAAAGGACGCACAAACAAAAGTAAGAGTGGAAACTAAAACAGTGAATTAAATTCTAGAAAACGAAGTATTTGGAATTTGCTAGGGTAATGGGTCGTCCAACTGTCCATGGTTTTGTGGTTCTAGCTGATATATATATATA
>SRLM01000381.1:435940-585057 GCA_015708895.1 Populus ilicifolia | reverse complement strand
TCTTGATTGAATAATTATTTTATAATAAAAAAATTAATATGTAAGTATTATTAACATATTTTTTACTTTAAATAATAGATATCATCATGAATAAAAAATATTTTTACATAATAAAATATAATAAATATCATATATGATAATAAAAAATAAAATCTCAAGCTAATTTTTAAAGTGGCAGAAAAATATAACAATATTACAACTACTATAATGAAACATTTTTTTTATTAATCTTTGTATAAAAAAATAAAAATAAAAAAAGTTATAAATAGATAAAATGTAAAGTGATAAATATTTAAAGTATAAAAAATAAAAAAAATATTTTTATTCCAAAAATAAGTGTAAGTAAAAAAAGGAAAAACTAAAAAAATATTAGAAAAAATGATGATAAATAAGCCAAGTGTAAAATAATAAAAATATATTGAGAAAAAAAAACTTGTTTTCTAAAAAAAATAGAAAATCACAATTTTTCCATCACTAGAATAAAAAAATTAGCAAAATCTATAATTTTATTATTTCCACTAAAAAACAGGTATTGTTTTAGTACATGTATACTATATTGTGAATTATTTCATGGAAATAGTTTAATGTTTTGTTTTAAGTAATAATAATAACAATATGCTGGTAAGTATGAAAGTAAAGAATATGTTTTATAATTATTTACTTATTAATTGAATTTTGATTTCGTATCTCTAGAGTAAAGTGTACCCTATATTACAATTTTAGAACTCGGACTAGCCCAACGGGTCAACTTGAGACTCGGTTGACCCGGGTTTGGGATTGGTCTAGGTGGAGGTTAAAATCTACCAAGAAGTTGGCTTAGTTAAATCTAATTGATTCAGGACCCAGTTCACCTTGTTAAACTTGGCTCAGACTCGGTCTTTATGTATATATTAGCAAACATTAAACAATGTTGTTTTAACCTTTTAAAAGGTCAAAACACTAAAGAAGAATGAAGCAGAATTAGGAACATATCAAAACCTAATTAACAAAAGATGAAATCAATTTGAATTAATGAAATAAAAGCTGAGGAGCAGAAGACATATTGACTCTAGATCACTGTTATTTCTTTATAAAAAAGGTTTGAATCTCCTTCTTTTACCTTTTCTTTTCTTTTTTTTTGGCTTTTTTTTATTGCTAGCACCAATAAGTGTGGAGATTTTTGTGCTACAAATTCAACTGTTGTGGTTAGAAATTTGAAAGAGATTAAAGGAGACTTAAAGAGATAGTTCTTTTAAGGAGAAGTGTGGAGACTGATGAACTGACTCAAATGGATGAGCCCCATCTTTGTCACATTATTTCTATAAAGCTTTGTTTTTTCTTATTAAAATGAGATTGTTTTGACTATTTATGTTGATACATGTATGGTTTTGCTTTTCTTGTTAACAAATGAAGTGGTCTGGCAAAATTTGTCCTTTTTTTTATTTTGTTAGTGAAATATTTGATCTTTTATGGAAAAGAATAGGAAATTTGTTGTTGTTTGAACCGACATGTGATCTTTAAAATTGAAGAGAAGAAGATGGATAATTTTGATTTGATTAGTAACCAAGGGAGTTTTATGATTAATACTTAAAAATACATTTTCATCAAGGTTTTATATCATCATTTTGCACTTGAAGTATCAATAATTTCTAAAGTAAAGCATGTTTTATAATAACATATCTAATAATTTAAGATACCTTTAATTTGTGGTAAATATTCATTTTAAATGCAGGCCTATCACATAAATAAAAGAATTGATTAATTAATTTAAGAACTGAAATTGAAAGATAAAAAGATGGTCAAGCTTATAAAAGAGATGTTGGTACAATCCAAACCGGAACACTTTTTGGTAATTGAGTCATATCTGGAGCTATAGATCTCAGATTTATACATTAAGTGACAGACTTTATAGGGTATCCTCATCATTTTCAAAAAATATGGCCGAAGAAAATAATCAATCACTTCATAATAAAAATAATGAGAATAACCGTGTTATAAAATTTAAACACCACTGAATCCTACAAGAACAAGTGCATCATTATGCATTGTTTTCCCTCCTGATACATCTTATTTCAATTTTATGCTAGATATTATTCAACTTTTACCTTTTTTTTATAGCTTAGATTTAGAAAATCTACACTTACATTTAAAGGAATTTAAGGAGGTTTGCAATACATATAATGATTCAAATTGTAATATGAACACCATCAAGTTAAAACTTTTTTCTTTTTTATTAAAAGATAAAGCTAAAATATGACTATAAAATTTGAGATCTGGATCTATTTGTGCTTCAGATGAAATATAACAATAATTTTTTAAAAAGTTTTTCCCATCTCATAGAACAAACTCTTTCAAAAGACAAATTATTACTTTCACTCAAAAACTAGGAGAAACATTTTATCAATGTTAGGATAGGTATCGAGATTTGCTTAACACTTGCCCTCATTATGGTTTTGAGATATGAAGGTTGGTTTTACATTTTTATAAAGACTTAACACCTAAAGATATGCAAATGGTTGAATTATTATACAATGGAACTTTTGAAGATAAAGATCCTAATAAAATAATAGAGTACTTAGACTTGCTAGTTGAAAATGCTCAAAATTAAGACATTATAGGCACGTATGAGATACCAAATAAAACTCAACCTCATACATCTAGTAGAGGTATGTACAACCTTAGGGAAGATTATGACCTCCAAGTCAAGTTTTTATCTTTAGCTAGAAAAGTCGAGACACTAGAATTAAAAAAAAAGAGTCAATTAAAATATATTCAAGACATTGCATGTCAAATCTATGAAACCAATGAATATTCAACCAATGATTGTCCAACCTTACTTTCTTTTAAGGAATGTCTCCATGAACAAACTCATGCTCTAAACAGTTTTCAAATGCCAAATCATAACCCATACTCGCAAACATACAATCCTGATTGGAGAAATCACTAAAATTTCAGATGGAAGAGTGCTAATGCATAAACTTCACCACTACAGTTTCAAGCATACCATAATTTTTAAAATTTTCATGGATATGCACTTTCCTATGTTTCACCTCTTAGAAGAAATTTTAAGGAAACTCTGTATATATTTATTGAAAAGTAAGAGACAATCAACACTCAACTTGCTCAAAGAATAATAAATTTTAAAGATACTCTTACAAAATTCACATCTGCTCTTAGTTTTCAAGAGAAAGGTAAGTTTTCATCTCAACCATAGCAAAATCTCAAGGGACAATACAATGCAAATGCAAGTAATTCTAAAAGTCAACACATGGATTAAGTCAAATTAGTCATCACTCTTTGTAGTGAAAAGGTTATTCAAAAACTAATTCTTGAACCTTGTAAAAAAGATGATGAGTCAATCTCTAAGGGTAAGGAAGGGGTTGAATCTAAACATTGCAAAGAAAAGACTGATTCCTTGCCAGCACTTCCATTTCCTCATGTTATAACCAATAGGAAGAAATCGAGAATGAAAAAGGCACCGAAAATATTGATGCAGATTTTTTATCAAAAGTGACAATAGATTCGACACTCGACATCACACTAATTGATGATTACTTTCCTAATATATTTCCACTTTCTCTTAGTTCAATGCCTTGGTAAGACAAAAGAAAATTTTTAAGCAACATGCAAAATTTTTATTAGGATGACCCTTACTTATTCAATTATTATCTTGATCAAATATTTTAAAAATACATCCTTGATAATGAGGTAAGTAATGTCATTAAATTTTATCAATCTAAGGCACGTGGGGATCATTTCTCGTAAAAAAAAAGGACTGTAGAAATCTTACAGAGTGGATTTTACTGGCACACTATATTCAAGGAATCAAATGCATTCTGCAAAACTTGTAAAAATTGTCAAAAGGTGGGATTTATTTCAAAACACAAAGAGTCTCTTAATAATCTTCTATTGAATTTTAAGTCTCATCATAATCAAGATAAACATAGTGCAATTCATGAATTATGAACCCATTTTTATAAAGAACATAATTGACATAGTCTTGGAAATCTAACTAAAAAAGACCCTGTTTTTCAGTTTTTTTAAAAAATTGGATGGAAAGCCTATCCCTAACCTATATAGGGTGTTTAAGTTGTTCTTGGACTTAAAATCACAGGAAGATGTGAGCCACAATCACCACCACCTATACATATACATGTTTTTTTAAATAAATAAATAGAGAGAGAAAGAGAGTGAGAGAGAAAGAGAGACTCCAGCTGACCTATATATAGGTGATATGATTGCTTTTTTTAATTTTTTATCTATAAAATCCTCTCTTCCTTCCTTTTATTTCTACTCAATTCATACATTCAATAAATATAAAAGTGTGTAGAAATGACAAGTTTCTCAGCTCATCATATAACAAATGTTTGTGTTTTCGGTGGATCTAGTCCTAGGAAAGAAAAGGAATTTTTAAAATCAGCAAATCATCTTAATCAGGTGCTAGCTAAGAGGAAGATTCATTTAGTGTATAGGGGAGGTAGTTTTGGATTAATGGGAAGTGTGTTATTAGCTGCATTTTTAGGAGGTAGTCAAGCTTTGGAGGTTGTCCCCAAAGCTTTAGCACAAGAGGACATTATTGGAAAAACAATTAGAGAGGAATTACAGGTTTCCATAATGTCTACTCAAATAAATATAATGTTTAACCATGTTAATGCCTTTATTACCTTACTAGGTGGTTTAGGCATACTGGAAAAGATCTTTCATATATCTTTTTGGGCCTAACTGCACATTCACCATAAACTCATAGGTATGTTAAATGTTAATGATTATTTTGATAAGTTGTTGTCATTTCTTGATCATGCTATGGAACAAGAATTTCTAACATCTTCTACACGACAAATCATAATCTCTGCTGCTACTACTGAATAATTGATTAATCAACTATAATTTTTTATTCCTATAATTGATTCCCCCATAAGTCGCATAAATTGATTATCTTAGAAAAGCCATAAAAAGCTTAGATTAGATTTGAGTCTTTATTTATGACTCTTTGTGTCTTTTATTTTTATTATTATGTTTTATTGTTTCTTATATTTATTTAAATATGTTTTAGGTTTATCAGTGTTCATTATTTCAAGTGATGTCTTTTATACTCTATCTTTCCACTTTAGGACATTAAGGACAATGTCTCGTTTTGGTTAGGGGAAGAGGGTAGTAGTTGACAAAAAAAATTAAATAACTGCGTTTTCTATTTCATAAAGCATATGCAAAATTGTTATTTTTAGGATGACAGAGTAAATGAACTTTTTTGTTAAAGTGACTCTTGAGACACATCTTAGTAATCATTCTTAACAAGGTTTATTATAATACTTCTTGAAATAGTTAAGTTTACAAACTCTCATATTATTATCATTTAATTCTGCTCATATATTCATTTAACATGTATTCTTTAACCTTAATTTTTATACACATACACTTTAACAAATGATTGTGGATTGCACATTGGATTATTACATTATTTATGTTATTTTGTTAAAGGTAACAACTAAGGAAAATGAATAGTATATAATTTGGAAAAAACAAAAATAATAAAAAAAAGCAAAAAAAAATGATGATAATAAAAATAATGATAAGTTTAGTTTCGTAGCTTCTTTAACCTAAGCAATTAAACTCGAAAGGTGTTTTAACACCTAATACCCTATAGTCAACTAACTTAGGAGCTATTGGCTTAACGCTTGTTACATGAGTTAAGGAGAAAAGTTTAAAGAAATCAAATATTGTACTATCTGCCTATCAGTATCCACAACCCGAGTTACTAAGCTCGCAAGTGTGTCTCAACACCTAATGCCCTAAGACCAACTGGTTTGGAAGTCATTAGCTGAAAGCTCGTTACATGGATTAAAGATATATTGTGTTTTAAGTTACACGTATATATATATATATTTAAAAAAACAAAAAGAAAAAAGAAAAAAAATCTCAACCTAAGGAAGTTAATATTAAACATTAGAACAAGAATTTTGTTTTTTTTTCAAGTAAAGCCCTATAACTATGTGTTGATCTATTGATCATAAAATAAAGGTTTATTAATATCTTGTTTAAGAGGTATTGAGCAGATATATAAATTTAATGAGAATTTATTTATCTAGATAGATTAACGAAAGTTGAATGATAAATATCTTGCTTTGTAGAATTTACAAATTATTTTTCTATTTTAATGCTTTGATTACTAGAGATTAGTAATAAGCTGGTTGGGAGGTGTGATTAGTACTTAAAAGTGCATTTTTATCAAAGTTTTATATTATTATTTTGCACTTGAAATGTCAATAACTCCTTAACTAAAACATGTTTTATAATAACATATTTAATAATATAAGATACATTTAATTTATGGTAAATATTTATTTTAAATGCAAGCCTATCATATAAATAAAAAGATTGATTGATAAATTTAAAAACTGAAATTGAAAGGACAACAATATGGTATGGAAAAGAAAGGATGTTTTTTATAGATACTTAATAGTGTTTGGATACAAAGCATTTAGATGTAGATCATTTGTACATGTTCCTAAATATGAAAGGTCTAAGCTTAATAGCAATATAAAGTAATGTATTTTCTTGGGCTTTGAAAATAATGAGTTTGTCTAAAAGTTGTAGGATCCAAAAGAGAAGAAAATTATTAAAAGTAGAGATGTTTGAAGATTAAACCATTGAAGACTTTGAACATAAAGAGAAAACATAGTTTACTATTTTTATTCTATTTAATTCGAATCCAAGACCTACTCTATAATTACCTTTGATGACTTTTAATCATGAGAAAGATTTGCAAAATAATGATAATGATGGTTTTTTTATTAAGCGATTAGTTGGTGATCATGAGTTAATATTAATGTTATTCATGAACAAGTTATTTAAGAAGCTCTAAATGAGCCATGATTAAAGAGGTCAATTATACCTCGCCAATCTTCCATCAAATATTCTCCTTATAGGCATGTGTTGGTTACTGATGGAAGAGAGCTAGAATGCTTTAATAAAGTTATATCACATGGAAAGAAAAATGAGTGGTTGAAAACAATGCAAAAAAAGATGAAATCTTTGCATGAAAACCATACTTTTTTGTTAATGAAGCTTCCTAAAGGTAAGAGAGCAACCATACTTTTGTTATCTATAATTTATACAATTAAACTCCCCGTGGTTCGACTTTAGTTTTACTAAGTTATTTATTATTTCGACACTCATGTACTTGGAAGAAGACATTAATCTTTTGGTTGTGTCATTTTGCCAAGCTAATTTTTTTAAGCATCTACCAAGTTAATTTTTTTGGGGTTGACTCGAGTCAACCTATCTAACTTGTGACCCGATCATTAGACCAGTCGATTATCAAGTCAAGTTTCAAACCATGCCCTATATATAGGAAAATGTACCCTACACAAGAATATAGGTAAATCAATATTTTTCATACCACATAATTAATTTTAAAATTATTTTATTATGAGACTAGAATATATCACTAAGAGAAAGATTGGGGATGCTTCTCATGAGATGATAAAATAGATTTGAAAATTTTGGTGTATCCAACAATATCCATAAGAAAAACACTTTAATTCTAAAGTCAATAAGGTGTTTGTATGAGTGACAAGAAGAATAAATGTTTTTTAAGCTTAAATGTTCTTTAAACTTTGTTTAAGTCTTGTATTAGGCTTCTATATAATAAACTTATGTTGAGTCTTGTATTGTCTACAAATCAGAAGTATAAAGAGATGAGCTATGGAGAAATGAATTATGGTCTTTAATCTAGAAAGATGAAGTTTTGTTATATAAAGTTTTGTAATATAAATATTTATATAGATATTTACAATATATTTAATCAATTAAATCTTTTGGGTTCAATTTTATCAATTCATAAAAAACACTCTCAATCTTTCTTCTATTAGAACTGAAAAAAAAATATCTAAAGCTCTTTTCAAAAAACACTCTCAATCTTGTTTCTCTAAAGCTCTTTTCATGGTTGATGAAACCTTAATGTAGTGGTAGCTATACTAATGGTCATGTCTATAACTTCATTAATGACAAGTGATGTTAATGTCTAAGTTAGTGGTTATACCCATGACTATACCCCACGTGACTACGCTAGAAGGTACACTCATGACTATGCCCCACATGACTATTCTAGTGGCCACACCAATCATGATGCCTATGACTTTATAGTTATGATTACATCCATGGCTATGCTTCATGGTTGCACCCACAAACAACTTTTATGGCAGCTTATACACCAAAAAGGTTACATTATCCATTGTTAGTATTTTCTTTCTTAAAATGGTGACATATGTGTTTGCAAAACTTGGAGTTCTAGATATATAAAAAAACTATATAGGAAATGATCGACTGATTCATTTAACAACCCTAGATTGACCAGTTCATCTCAAATAAACAATGTATACATATCTCCATAAATATCTAAGATATTTATGAGATATTCATATAAAATATATTAAAAATTAGATATTTATCAAAATATTTATTTTAAGAAAGTCTATATAAATAAAGCTCAAATGCTAAGACCTCATTTGTTTAGACTACACGTCTTTAAACAAACACAAAACTCAATACAAGTCTAATACAACATAAGTCTAATACAAAGACATAAATAAGGCTTAAGAAACATTTAAACCTCCAAAATATAACTCACTCTCACCTGTACAAATATTAATATTAACTTATTAACTTAAGTATTAGAGTGTTTCTTTTGCAGATGTCATCGAACTCATCAAGTTCTCTAGATTTAGTTTTATCAACCTATAAAAAGCACTCCCAATCTTTCTACTAAGAATATTTTCTATCCTTGTCAATTTTAAAATATATATAAACACAAATATTTTTTTATAGAAGTAAACTTTTTGTATTTATATACCTTAATTCTCAATGACTATTGGCAAGTTAAACAACAATTTCACATGTTATGGACATGTTTTTGAGTTTCTCATATTGATAATAACATGTAATTTTAAAAATAATAATTTGAAAGGAATTGGATTGGTGATATCCATATATTTTAAAGAAACAAAATATTTTTTTCAAAGTGGGATTTGAACCTATATGTTATCAGATCAAAACCTTAATGGTGGTGCCTTAGATCTAGGGTTGAAAATGAATTTTCGTGCATCAATGTTTTATTATATTCATAGTTTATTATCAATTTTATGATAAGATTCTGTTGATTGAGATTCTCCATCAATATATATAATATGTATTTTGATGGTGATTATAATGTTATTAATGAAATTAACAATAATAATAAGAACAGTAATGATTTCATCAATGGTATTTTTATTGATTAGCTAAAGATTAAGTGCAAAGAGAACATGAAAAATAAATAATAAAATAAAATTGTTAATTTATTTTATGTTGATCTTTTTGATTAAAAGTTTGTTATTATCATAAAAGTATTTTTTTTCAATGATAATATAATATTAAATATGTTGATGAAAAAAATTTGAGCTTCGTAGTCCATTACTTTAAAAGTCAATAGAAGAGAAATAAGTGGTGAATTGATGTTTTAAAATATAAAAAATTTAAAAGGAACTAAAGTTAACATCTAATTGGTGCACATATAAAACAAAGAAAGAAAAATAATTTGAGCATTTTAATTGGACATACATAATTACATAATAAGATGAATGTCAAGACAAAAGCAGTTTTAACTCAAAAATGAGTTTCTTTTGATCCATCCATAAAGAATGATCATGCATGAGTTTTTATATAGAATATTTATGATACTAGGATTAATTAATTAATCTAAGGACATGTGATTAGCATGTGACTTTTTAAACCATTTCCTTTATAAGCTAATTAGTTTTACTAGGGACCAACACTAGGAATCCTTTTACTGCATGGTTCTAGGGTTTTCAAAAAGTAACAGCTTTGATAATTTTATAAATAAAATAGTTTTTTTTTGTTACATTAGCTATCTAATATTATATATAAAAGCTAATCAGTTATATTAGTTTGTGTTTTGAAAGAATAATCTCAAAAAAATTCATTACATCCTCAAACCACATACACAGTTAATTGTCATGTATTTACGGTAACCAGAAAACTAGTTCTAATTGCCCATTGATATCCCAATTCAAAATCTCGTCTAAACCTTGTCCAATATATATTTGGTTAGGGTTGGGATGAGGTTTTGGATCGGGGTATCAACGGGCAATTAGAACTAATTCTCTCATCATAATAAATACATAACAATTAAGAATGTATTCGGTTTAGGGGTTTGATAAATATTTTTAAGGATAACTCTTTTAAAATACAAAGTATATCTAACAAAAATAAAATATACATGTTTTTTATATAAATTTTATAACAAAAAACCAACCAAGCGACTCCTAGGATAGCAAGTTAAGAACTAGCGACCAGAACCCTTGCGGATAATCCCTAGTATCCTTGTATTTTCAGGACAAGTTAAATTAGTGTTGAGCATATGAGACCAGACTGGAAATTGTGTTTGCTAGCTCACAAGGACAAAGTCCAATTTCCGACAAAACTCCTTCCCAATTTTATATAAAAAATATACTGAGTACTTTCGACATTCAATCCTATTTCCAATCAAATTAAAGTGTTTTTTCCTTTAACAGGAAAATAAATCAATGAAAGATTGAAAACAGCATGCACATCACAATCAACCTTCCTGCCCTATCTGGAAAAAAAGCCCTAGAAGCGCCCATCTTAAACTGTTGAGAAAATATATTTCGGGAATTCTGAAAAGACGGTTCTAACTGTTGTTCATCTGTATGTTAAAAAATCTATTTAATTTAATAGTTTAAATCAGTAGATAAAATTTTATAATATAATTTATGTTATTTTATAATATAATTTATCAAATAAAAGTTATTTTAAGTTTAAAACTTCTACATATTTATACTATCTTATACTTAATTTTTATCAAATAATTAAAAATAATAAAATTTAAACATGTAATTATTTAATTATTAAGACTTTAATATCTTATTAAAGATTAATCTCCCTTAAAAACTTAAAATATTAAGTAAATTTTTAATATGTATTTATTTTATTCTTTAATGTTGATGATTGGATAAAAAGATTGAGTCTTCATTCATATTACTCCAAAGTCCATGATTTACTGTGATTGCGATGACTTGTTGACATGAACTTAGGAATGGAATTCGTTCATGTCAAAGAAAAACATCAAGAAAAAAAATAACACGCGCACACACCCCTCTTACATAGCAGAAGATCAGGATTATGATTACAGAGAAGACGAAGACGATGGATACGTGAAGGGTTACGGCGATAACAACGTGGGAATCACAAGGGCATAACAATGTTGAAAGTGATGGTTGAAGCGTGATTAACGCAACTGAAAAACGCATGGAATATGAAAATATCCTCATTAATTACATCATTGATTACGGTACTTTGGGGGCTGGAACATAGATTAGAACATCTCTGGCCGCCGTGGGTTATAAATTCTTTTTTTTTTTAAAAATAAATAATCAGATATCCAGGTTGTTTTAATATATTTTTTTACATGAAAAATTTGAAGTTTAAATTGAAAAATCTATACAATCATATAATTTAATAATTATTTATGTAAATAAAAAAATCACTAGTAATAACAAAAAAAATCTAAAACAATAAAATATTCTGCTATATTTCAGTCTATAATTTGACCTTGAGTTATTCATAATAAAGATTCAATTGGGGGCTTGATTTTAAGGAGAAAATCATTCGGCTAAGTAAGGGGTTTTTCTTGAATTTTACCTTGTATTTCATCCAATTATATTAGATTTTTATATTATAATGTATTTAGATAGAGTTTATTGATGTTGATGATTCGTCTCAATTATAAAGTGGAGTTTGGGAGAAAAAATAAGACAGTAATATTTTTCAAATTTATTATACAAGAAAAGCATTATATTCTCTTGTTTTTTTTTTATATATATAATTTGATGAAATTGTCGTGCTATATATATATATATATATATATAGACATGATCTGCTTTTCCTACTCATCATTGATTGCCATGGATCTCTGCAATAGGACGGGAAGGTAACCTTGTGGTTTTTCCCCTCCCATAAGAGTCTTTGTATCCCTGATCTGAACGCATTCGTCTATGGATCTGTTGGTATCACTCCGGGCAAATTTATAATTACCGGTTAGCCTGATTTAGCACCCGTTGTCGTCGATCGGTGTAGTTGTTGACTTCCTCTACTAAGTTGAATGCTGAAGCAACCAAACTCAATTATTTCCACTCTTTGTATGTAATTTTCTTCCAGCAGGATAGTTTGAACTTAAAGCCTTTCCTCAATCTCAAGCGAGTGAATTCTACCGGCCAAATTTAAAGAAGATTAAACAACTTCAATCAAGCAATCATTTTGTCTTCTACTTGTAAACCATTGTCAAATAAATATCAGATAGCCAATATTAAAACAGTTTGATCCATAGTCCTTGTTCCTTCGACATCTACGAGTGCTTAGAATAATATTGAGATATAACTTGTAGATTTCTGAATATTGCTTCATTATTCTTTCTTTATTTCTTTGGTTTTTCTTTTTTCCAGCACTCATATGCAACTTACGCAATTGTGGAGCCAGTAGCAATTTTCTTTTTATCTAACAATATTAATATATTTAAAAAAAAACATACTGACGAAAGATTTTACTTAGAACTCAACCAATGTGGAGACGACATTATAATAAAGCTGGCAAATGTTGACAGAAGACTCCATTCGTGTGTAGTGAAGATTTCATCATCATTTTTCAATGCCAATGGAATCGTCAATGAAAACCCATTATTGGAAAGTATCTCGTCGTGTGTAGAATTTCTTATTGGTAGTTGTTACATATTCTATAAGTTTTACGGAAAAATCCATAATAGGTGTGGAATTTCTCGATAGAAATCGTGACCGAAGCACCAATATAATTACACTTCTATTGGTGATTCTAATAGAAAATGTAATTTTTTTGGTTTGTTTGTTATGATGCCTAAGTCAATAATTGTTTGCTAACAATAAACCAACAATCACGGTAATAACTCATTTCCAAGAATTTACTTATGCAAATTTCGAAATGCATATAAATAGTTCAAGTCAATTAGATAAACAAACAGAATTCCGTATAAAAATATTTTTTAAAAAGCTATAGATATGAACAATACATTAAAATTCCTACATTTTAAAAATTAAAATTTCAATTAAAATAAAATGAAATCAACAACATAATACACACACATACCTGGTATACGGCATTGAAGGTGTTGAACAAGGTGGAGGGGAAGGGGGAGAAAAGGATCTTGAATTAAAAGGTCTAGAAGAGAAAGAAAAATGTATACATATAACTATATTTATTTGATCCCAAACATCCTATTTTCTCGTTAGAGTTATGCTCTTATATTTTGTATCTTAACATATATGATCTTTAATCTTTATGTGGACAATCTCATTAAATTCATGTGATGTATAGCTTGATAAAAAATATGATTTGTATATAGTTGAAATAGTGTGGTCCGCCCTTAGTTATTGGACCGAAACTATAAGCAAATCATAAACTTGATTTTTATGAAGTTTATTATCTATAATTGTTTCCAACCACACTTGAGAATCATAATGAAGATAAGTGGAAGTGTCTTTACTAAATTACGTAAGCATGTTGACATTATATGTCTTTTATATAATAAAAAAAATTCTTAAATTCAATTACATTGATACAAATAAACAATCTTAAATAAATAATAACTATCAAAATACTTACAAAAAACACTTATTCTCTTGTATTAATAAATGTTTTCTTATTTTTTCGCTATCCCCTTTTCCTTATATGAGTTTCATCATATAACCTCATTGGAGTCGGTTCTTGTCCCAACTGTTTTTTCTACAAATTCAATATTTTGTTAAAAGTCTTACAAAGAACACATGATTAAAACTTCAACATAAATAATAAAATATATAAACAGGTTCTTACTAAGTGTTTTACGTGGTTGATAAACAAAATCGCTCATCTGGTGCACTTGCTTATTGAATAATGAGTTTTTTTATTTATATTTAGTTTTTTTATTTATATTTTGTGTACTGGATGGTGAGGGTGAGCGCTTTGTATAAAATTTTGAAACCATAAATTTTGTATATAGTGCCCATTACTTTATATGACATGCCTTAGTCTACTATATAACTCAAATTAAAAATTATTATATAACCTTAAACTTTTCTCATTAAGTATCTACTATATACATCCATTCAAGATGATCATAAAGTTGACTCTATTAAGATAATGGCATTTTGAATGACCACTTCATCATAAATATGATTGAAGGAAAAACTTTAATATCAATAAAAATGAACACTAATTTTGAGTAAGTTATTTTAATGTAATTGTGAAACTTAAAACAATTCAACATAAAATAATAACATTATAAGATAAAACAATTATATAGATAACTTGGTTTTTTATTCAGCTATAATTTTGCATGAAATAGGCTTTTATTAGATAAGAGATACATGTTGTATTGTCCTCGTTGATTGAGCCTTGGTTGATAACTTCTATATTAATTATCTCTTTATAATTATATCCAATATTCATGACACGATCACCGACACTACTATTTGATGAAGAAGTAAAGCTCTTATCAGACTTGGACTTGTTTCATTTTGTACATCTGATACCTAAAAGGAAAAAATAAGCACAATTAAGAAATTAAACATGTTATAAAATACAATTTTTTTTAATCTCAAATGCAAAAAGAAAAGATGGCTTCTTATGTTAATTGCATAGTGATTGATGCTTGAAAGTGTATTTTTATCAAGATTTTATATCATCATTTTGCACTTGAAGTATCAATAATTTCTTAACTAAAGCATGTTTTATAATAATATATCTAATAATATAAGATACCTTTAATTTATGACAAATATTCATTTTAAATGCAGGCTTATCACATAAATGAAAGGATTGATTGATAAATTTAAAAACTGAAATTGCAAAGATAAAGAGATAGTCAAACTTAGAAAAGAGATGTCGGTGCAATCCAAACCAAAATACTGTTTGGTAATTGGGTCATATCTGAAGCTATAGATCTCAGATTTAGGTCTACTTTATATGGATAGAAAGGTAAGACATAGGCCTACAACTTTTATATAGAGCCTAACATCTAAAAAGGTAATTTTCAAGTCCAAATTGTTGCAACAACAAAGAAGCCTGAATCTATCCTCCAGCCCGAGCACTGTTAAGTATTTTGGCCATATCTGGAGTTCTAGAAGTCGAAATGAGCTGAATTTTTTACACAAGAAAGCTGAGATAATTTTCTAGAACGTTCATGTTTTAAGTGACTCTAATTTTGATGTCATCAATGATATTTTGGGCAGACAAGAGAAGATAAGGATTGTCACCAAGTTAAGGGTTGGCTACCTACTCATCAATTAGTCATCAAATTAATAGTTCCTAATTTTGGCCTATAAAAGGAGGCATTTGCCATGCATTTAGGTATCTTGGTGTCCAGAACAAGATCATGCTCTTGTTTTCTCTTTTGTATTCTTTGTAATGTTTATGCTTTGGTTTCATTAATATCAAGTTTATGCCTTTCAATTCCTTTCCTTTGCTTTGGTAACTCTTATCTTATTTTGTTTATCTATTTTTATTTCTTTTATTATGTCAAGGTGAAAAGGTTACACTAATGATGTAAGAATAAGTATGGTATAAACTTAATATGGACTTTAATGTTTGATACTAACATGTTTTATATGTGTTATCTTGTTCATTCTTTAATACTTTACTTGTTAAATGACTAATCTTGATTTATGTTGTATAACACTTGGTACAACAAATGCTTGACACTTGGTACAACAAATGCTTAATACGTAACCATTAAAAACCTGATAAGCTATGATTTATTAGGAAATATAACTTTGGTTAAAAGTCAGGTTGACCATCAAATTTGCTAATTCCATGTGATTTCTATATTATATATTTAAGTCAACAATATATTACACATCTCTAATTAACTAATTGCTTTGCAAAATGAGATGCTTCTCTTTAAATTTTTCCATGTTTAATGCACAATACCACATATAAATACATTTATCCTCATCATAACATGCACAATACAAGTCATAAAGAAAACAAGAATACTCATTCCATGAAACATTCCTAATGCTTACTATAAAAGAAGAGATCAAAGAGTATCCTAAACATATCCATCCTTCAACAAATTCCATATTTGCAAGACTGTAGCTATCTAATATTCAAATTTTGAAATCAACAAGTTTATATCTATTTAAATTTTAAACTTATGAGATGTATATGCAAATATGTAGGATAATAGGTATAATTATTTTTTATTTTAACTCTTTATAAATGCACATATGAATACTACAGAACATCACAATATTTTTGTGTTCTTCTTTACAAGTTGAAATTGTTATATGGTGTTAGAACCTTGATGACTAAGTTATCACGAGTTCAAATCTCACAACCACTATTTATTTGATAAAAATTAAGCACAAGATAATGTAGGCTTGTGCAAGTTTTAAGCTCAAAAGGCTTTCACTTGAGAGCTTGTCTTAAAGAATAATAACAATTATATCTTGATACCTCAATCACTAAAAGATATACGTCTTCTCCTCTCTAATCCTAAATGGCCTTTTCATCCTCCTCAAATTCCATGGCTCTTGCTACTATCCCAACCCTTTTCAATCTTCCATTTACTATAAATGTCAAACTACACTCCTCTAACTATCTTATGTGGAAAGCTCAAGCTTGACCATACTTCCAAGGTCATGACCTTTTTGGCTACATTGATAGCATAATCTCCATCCCACCTAAAGAAATATATTTCTCTAACTCCAACACAGGTGTCATTCAAAAAATTCCAAATCCTTAATATAATTAATGGCTTTGTTAGGATTTCTTAATCCTAGTAAGTCTTTCCCTAGTCCACCACCCTACCCTAAGAGAGAAATCTGTAGGTACTCTTACTATTATTCACCTATTTGATTTAGGAGACTCACAGATGGAGCTAAACCAAAAAGATTCAGTTGTTGATTCTTTTTACACTCTTGTTCACTAGTAAGTAGAATTATGATTAATAAGCATATGGAACCTCTAAAGTGAAAAGCTCTTATTCAGTCATGCATGAAATACTTGCTTAGGATGGGGCCCCAAAAGCCATAGATCATTAGCACTAGAGAGAGTCAATGCCTTCATTCAAGTAGGTAGGTGGAAAAGCTTACTATTAATAAATGCAAGTTATCCTAATACGATGGGTGACTATACGACTTTGTTTGAGAATAAGCTTATCTTTCACCATCAACTCCTTACTTATAGAGGATGTCCTCACTCAAGTCATGTCCTAACCACATCTCATGAGGTATGACTTTTACTTGAGCGTAACTTCTCTTCTCTTTCTCGTGCTAAAGCAAGCCAAATTCAAACCTAATCGGCTAATGCTAAAAAAGATGCATTAATAACAAATGCATATTTCCTTTCTATCAAAAGAATGACCAATGAGCTTGCCCTTGCTGGACAACCTCTTATCAGTAATGATATAATAATTTATGTTCTTGCAAGACTTGGTTAATATTATGCTTCCTTGGCCTCTATAACTACCTCAAGACTCGATCTTATCAGCTTGGAGGAACTCTACTCCCTTCTTCTCATTTATGAATCATGGATAAATCATAATAATCAGCCCCTTCAAATTGCTACTTCTATAAATATGGTCACAACACAACCTCAGCAACAAAACTGCCAATATGGAACTTTTCAACACTCTAATTAAAATTATGGTAGTTATTGTGGTTGAGAACATGAAGGACATTCTTAATCTTATTATTCTAGCCAATCAAACTCTTATATCTGTGAGGTATACTTTAAACCATGATATAGTCCTTGCAAATGCTATCACTATTTTGATTTATCTTATCAAGATCAACACAATTCAAAGAACCAACCATAAGCACTACTTATTTCCTACTATCTGCAAATTGAAAAACAATGTTATTAAACCTAGTTCGACCCTACGAGTCAACTCGGGACCCGGTCGACTCGACAGCTAGACCAGTTTGGGTTTAATAAAAGACCGGCTATGACAACAACCCGACCAAACCAAGGTAACTCGACGGGTCGACCCATGACCCAGGTGAACCTATACGAGACCTATTTTTTTTTCAAATATAAGATTTGAAACCTATTAGTATATATACTTTATGTTTCCATGAAAAAAAATCATATTTTTTCAATGTGGGATAAAAAACATTTTGGTTTAAATATTTCAACTTAAAAGGATAATATAATATCTTTTCAATGTCGGATTTGAAGTCCTTTCGTATATATACTCATCTTCCTAAGAAAAAAATCATGTTTTTTCAATGTGGGATAAAAAAACCTTTTAGTTTAAATGTTTCAACTTAAAAGGATAACATAATATCTTTTCAATATGGGATTTGAAGTCCTTTCATACATATACTCTATGTTCCTATGAAAAAAGTAATGTTTTTTCAATGTGAGATTTAAAACTTATTAGTAGATATACTTTACGTTCCCAAGAAAAAAAATCATGTTTTTTCAATATGAGATAAAAAAACCTTTTGGATGAAATACTTTAACTTGAAAGGATAACATAATATCTTTTCAATATGAGATTTGAAGCCCTTTCGTATATATACTCTATGCTCCCATGAAAGAAGTTATATTTTTTTAATATGATATTTGAAACCTGTTAGTATATATACTTTATGTTTCTATGAACAAAGTTATGTTTTTTCAATGTGGGATAAAAATCTTTTTTAGTTTAAATACTTCAACTTAAAAGCATGACATAATATTTTTTTAATGTGATATAAAAAACTTTTTAAAATATTCTTTTAAATTTCATTGTTTAAAATATATATAACCTAAAACTTTAATTTTTTTATTTTTTTCGGGTTGACTTGAGTTGACCCATGAAACTCGAGACGGCCTCTTAGTCGGGTCAACCCCCGGGCCGAATTTAATAATTATGCTGACAAATAATGACATCCCAACATAGGAGCCACCCATCATCTCATAAATGACATGAACAATATTTATGCTTGACATGAACAATATTTATGCTTAACATGAAGGCGATGATATACAAAATCATATGAAGGCTATGATATACAAGATCATATTGAGGTGGCTAATAGTACAGGTCTGAAAATTATGCAAAGTGACACTTTTATTATATTGTCTCCCTTTAAATCATTTGTTCTTAATCAAATTCTGCTTGTTCTCAATATTTAAAAAAAATTATCATCTATTCAACATTTTTGTTTAGCTAATAATGTTTTCTTTAAGTTTCATGCCTCTTTCTTCATTGTGAAGGACTACTCGAGGAATATCCTACACTATGGCTTACTCAGTAATGGTCTTTACAACTTCTAGCTTCTTTAACTCATCTTCAGCCATAAACTTTCTTTAGCATTTGTGTCTTTCTAAATATGGCATTGTTGTCTTGGACATGCTTCATTTCTAGTTATCAATAAGGCTACTTCTTTATCTATTCAAAATAAAAATAGCTCCATTTGTTTTGATTGTCAATTAGCCAAGATTAATTTTATGCACTTTAGAAATATGTATAAAGTGTTGAAACCTTAGAATTAAAAAATTTGGATGTTTGAGGGCCAGCTTCTACAGTATCCACTTCTAATGTGTGATATTACATCAGGTTTTTAGATGATGTTACTAAATTTTTATGGCTTTTCCTATAAAACTAAAATTTAAAGCATATCAAACCTTTTTATGTTTCCAAGCTACTGTAGAATGTCACTTTAATAAAAAAAATTAAAGCTCTTCAAATTGATTTGGGGGGTTATTATCATAACTTAAATACATATCTATGAAATCAAGGAATTAAGCATCAAATAACATGTCTCTATACATTTAAACAAGCTGGTGCCATTAAGCAACATCATAAGCAAATTGTTGAAGTTAGACTGATATAACTTGCTTACTCCAATTTTGGTAAATTATTTTGAGAAGATACATTCTTAAATATAGTTTTTATTATTAATTGATTACTAACTCCAATCTTAAACCAAAAATCACCATATGAAATAATTCATTATCAAAAACTAGATTACAATTTTTTATGTGCCTTTAAATGTGCATGCTAACCCTATTTACATCCCTATAATTGCCATAAGCATCATTTTAAATCCAAAAACTGCATTTTTATTGGGTAGAATATTGATCATCGAGGTCATAAATGTTTAGATGTCTTTATAGGAAAAATCTTTATGTCCTGCCATGTTGTATTTGATGAAAATCTCTATCCATATAACAAAAACAAATCCATCAATCCTTCGTCAAAAGTTAATCCTGTTACTTTACCATCTAATCTTAATTTGTCTTCTGCTAGTTCTTTTTTTTTTTACAGGTGAAACTTTAACATCTACTATACCAAACAATTTGAATATGGTCTCATCATCTAGTTTTATTCATGATCATTATATTGTTTTGGACTCTCCTACAAGGGATATCACTCAACCTCAAAATAAAAATAGTCCATTACAAGCTCATTTACCTTCTCCACTTGCTCTATAAAAACAGAATTTGCACCCAATGACCACAAGAAGTAAAAACAACATCCATAAGCCCTAATTAACATTTGATTGACATGTTAGATATCCCATTTTTAAAGCTATTTTGGTCATATTCCAAACACTAGAATAAGAACCAACTTGCTACATAAAAGCTATTAAAAATCTAAACTCGAGAGCTACAATGAACAAAGAATTTGATGTCTTATTAAAAAATAGAACTTGGAATTTAATTTCCAAACCAACTAATGCTAATCTAGTTGGATACGAGTGGGGTATATCAAATCAAAATGAAATATGATGGTGACATTAAAATATTTAAGGCAAGACTCGTAGCTAAAGGATTCCATCAATAAGAAGGAGTTGATTTCTGTGAAATGTTTAGTCCTTTAGTGAAACCTATAACATTAAGGTTAGTTCTATCACTAGTTATTTCTCATAGTTGGCATTTTAGACAAATTGATGTCAAAAATGCTTTTCTACATGGTTATTTGCACGAAAATGTTTATATGGCTCAGCCTTTGGGTTTTGTTCATTCTTAATTCCCAAACCATGTTTGCAAACATGAAAAGTCTCTCTACAGTCTTCATTAATCACCAAGAGCATGGTTTTCATGCTTGATTGATAAGTTCAAAGCCATTGGCTTTATTGGAAGTCAAGTCAATCACTACTTTATTTATCATCAAGGGTCCACTCTTATCTATTTTTTGATTTATGTTAATGATGTAATGTTAACTGGAAGTGACATCAATTCTATAAACAAAGTGATAAACTTACTGTAGGATGATTTTGCAATCAAAGATATAGGGTGAACTTGGTTTTTTTCTAAATATTGAAGCTATCTGAAGTGGTCATGATCTCTACCTATCATAAAAACATTATATTCTGGATCTCTTAATGCGTAGCAAAATGGACAAAGCAAAACCATGTGTTACTTCAATGTCAACGTTATTAACCTTGATAAAATATAATGGTGTTCCATTTTATGATCCATATTTGTATCAAAGTATAGTTGGAGGGTCATAATACCTTTCATTTACTCAGCCTGAACTTGCATTTTCAATTCATAAAGTTAACAAGTTTATGCATAATTCTATGGAGATACATTAGACAATAGTTAAACATATATTGCATTATTTAAAACACACCATTTCTCATTTTTTACTTGTACAACCTACTGCTAGTGTTACTTTATAAACATTTAGTTATGTATATTAAGTGTTCGATCCTGATGACAAATGGTACATTAGAGCCTATTGTGTATACTTGGGAAATAATTTAGTTTCATAGAGTTGTAAGAAACAACAAACCATAGCTCGCAGCAACACAAAATCCGAATATAAGGCACTTGCAAATGCGACAACTAAAAGTCAATAGATAAAATAAGTACTTAATGATCCTGGTGTCTTAAATGTCCATTCTCTCATTATGTGGTGCGACAGCATAGAGGCTACTTGCATAACTAGTAATACATTATTTTATGGATGCACAAAGCATATTAAAATCGATTTTCATTATATTCATGATTAGGTTCTTCATCGACAACTCAATGTTTGTTTTATTTCTTTTAAAGATTAGTATGCAGATACTCTAACAAAGCTGCTTCCTTTTATTCAATTTTATAATTTATATGATAATCTTAGGATTTGGTCCTTACCCTTTCGATTATAGCAGCATGTAGAGAAGAATAGGTAAAAAAGAATCCTAAAGATGTCTATGCTTCTACAAACTCTAAGTCTGTAAGAGTATAGCTATCCAATATTCAAATTTTAAAATCAACAAAATAGTATCTATTTAAATTTTGAACTCATAAGATTTATATGCAAATATATAAGACAATAGTTAGAATTATGTTCTATTTAAATTCTTTATAAATGGATATATGAATGATACAGAACATCACAATATTTTTGTATTCTTCTTTACAAGTTGAAATTGTTACACCCACAAATAAAAGAGACAATTACCGCCATATTAGTTATCTAACTATATTAACATAAAACAACTAACAAAGAAAATTCAATGTATCCGAAAAGCACAACTAATTTTCTAGCAAATAGAAACTTTTAAGCAAAACTTTCAACAACACTTCTAGGCCATACATGCAAAAACAAACTAGAGAACAAACCAATTAACATAAATCATCCAACTCTATAAAAATATAAAATAACACATAAACAATTAAAAAATCATCAATTTCAATTTAAAAAATTAGCAAAATATATCCATATACACAATTTATTGAACAAAAAAAATCAAATTATTTTCTAATAAGTTATAATCCAACAATTTATCAAATCAAAACTACTTATAAACTAAATCATGAAACAAGTTAAAATCCAACTACCCAAGATGAAAATTTCTTATCATTAATTTTTTCATTAAAACCCTATATAATCACTTCCAAATCAGTAAAAATCATAACAAACCACACTCAATTTAAGAATGTCAAAACCAAAGGTTATTGAATAAAAAATCAAATCTAAGATGAAGAGAGGAGAGGTGTTATCTATGCTGAGTTTGTAAAAAGGGACGGGCTGTTATATTTGTGAGGGGGGAGGGTTGTTGTTGTGTTTTGTAAAATAAAATAAAAAAAAATAAAGAAACAAGGAAAAGATAGAGATTGTTAGGTTTTAATTCATTTTAAAACTACAAATGAAATTTTTATCGACAGTTATGTTGGCAATTTAATATGTTAGCATTGCTGATGAAATTTTTTATTTCATCACTGTTTCTATCTCGAAAATCACTAATAAATATTTTTCATCATATTTTTTTATCGGTAAACAATTATGAAATTTTTTTCATTGGCTTTTCCATTTCTTTCTTATATTTTTTTAGTAGTTTGATACTTATTTTGTATTCAAAAAAAAAAGATTTTATGAGCATGGAATAATAATTAATCATATTACTAACAATTATTATTTATATCAATAAAAAAAATGTAGTTTTAAACTTTAAACTATAAAGTTCAAATAGATTTATAAACTATAAAGTTTATATCAAACATGAAACTAGAAAATTAAATCAAGCTTTAGTAAAAAAGAAATATTAATTGAGTTACAAACCTTGAATTTTATATTAATTTGTGAACAATAATGTTTGAACATTTGATAAACCATGATGATTTCTATAAATAAAATATAAAATTTATATCAAGTAAAGAACTAACACAAACTAAAAGAAAAATTTTAAACTGTATGATAAAAAAAGCAATAAATATAAATGAAAATGTTAGTAAAGAAAATTATAAAAAAAGCTTGTAAAAAAAAATATAGTTAAAAATAATAAATTTAAAAACAAAATAAGTTGTATAAGTGGAAAGATAAATTATTAGGCTAGAGAAAATTTATATCGAAATTGTTGATACATGATAGACTATAAAATTACAATGAGAAATGCTTATTAAATAGAACAAATAAATAAATAAAAGGCTCATCATTTTATTATGCACATACTTGTATTTTATTGGGGATTCACACAATAAAATTTTTTTTTCCCTTTGAATGGTAAAATAATTTAACTTGGTCTTAAGGATAGATAGAAAGGTTTTTTCTATAAGACCTATGAGTTATTACAAGAATAAACAAGGTTAATCAATCTTTTTACATCTTTATTGTGCAATACAATTGCTAAAGTAACTTTAATATAAAATAAACATTTTACTTCGTTCAAGGGGTTTTTAGATTTTTCAATTTTTTTAAGTGCAATGACATAAATGCCCCTCAAAATTACACTTTTTTAGCTTTGGATGTAAAAATACTTTTTATCATTTTTGTTCTATTGTTTTTTTATATGAGTTCACGGTAACTAACTCTTTTAATATATATATATATATAACATAATTTAAATAAAAATTGTTTGGGCATGCCTCACAAGTGTCAGCAAGTGGGGATTGTTCACACTATTCAAGTGGTGCATACAATGCATTAAAAAAGTTGAATGTCACCATCTAGGAAGGAGTTTGATGTGCCTCGCCCCCCTCATCATAGTGGTGAGGTGCATGCCACCCGGGCTCTGACCACATGTTTATTCTTCACTCTTTCTTTCCTCCCTCCCTTTGTAGGAAAACATATTAGCCATTGTAAAAAAACAAAGAAGTTTGGTTTTTTATTTATTGAATCAAATTAGGTATTCATTCTTTTAGTGACAATGCATTTAGTCTTGAATCATTTAACTAATTATTTATTTTTTTCAATTTCATCCCTTGACATTTAATTTTTATATCAAATTTGGTTTTTATTTTTTTTATTATCCTTATTTTTTCTTAATTGAAATTGTTTTTCAATTTCATCCCTTATGATTTTGTTCTATTTAATTTTTGGGTCAAGTTTGATCTTTTTTTTAATCTTTTTTTTAATTTTATTTTATATGCCTTATTTTGTTGAATGTTTTTAAAAATTTTATCCCTAACTATTTTGGTTGGTTAGGAATTTAACATTATCATTTTGTTAGTTTTTTTTTTATGTTATACTTCGGTTTCATGATTCATGTCATAAATATTAAATATTATACTGTGTGTTGTGTGTAAACCTTTAATGAAGACAATTGTTGCAGGGGTGATGTCGTTTGGCGATGGCGGAGGCTTTTTGTCGTGCCTCCAAATTGTAGGGTTTGTGTGTTGGAAAAATTATGATTAGTTTTTGGGAGTCGCCAGCTAGTATTATGGTCACTAAGAACTTATGGTTTACGAGAGTCTGAGTAAGGGACTGGTTGTGCAAGGGGAAGATGCATCATCCCTAATACGCCCTACCTAAGATAAACTGCATTGTTATTAAATTTTTTTAGGCTGAGTTTCTATTTACTGGTCTTATTAAAGGCTTAAAGTAGATCTCTCTTCATAAGAGAGTCTCTACCTTATCGGGTTAAATTCTGACTATTCTAAAGTCTAAATTTTAACATCATATTTATTTATACTTTGTATTTTTAACACTCGAGGGTGTGTTTTATCGTGAAATTTTACACCCATAAATATTAATGTCTACATCTGGATCCTAGAGAAGAGAATTGAAAAAAATTTTTTGATATTTTGCCCAAACCTTAATGGATGATCATAAACCGGTTATGATATCTATTTTTGGGTTTTCAAAACATGAGAAATATGCAATTTTTTTATGAAAATATACTTGGAAAATTTTTAGGATTTGACCATATACATGAAAATAATTTTTAAAAATAAAAATTGATTTAAAAGTTTTTTTGAGATTTTTTGAAATATTTTGGAGAAAACTGGGTATTTTAATACTGGATTTATATTTTACAGTGTAAATATACAACCTGATATTATGCAAAATTAAAAGAAAAATATTTAAGAAAATCATAGAAAAAAATTAAAGGATTTTTTGGAATTTTTTCTTTTTTTAAAAAAATAAAATATATAATATAATATTATATATATTAGTTAAATATTAATAAAAATATAGGTCGGCCCGACCTAGATAACTGGGCTAGGCAATAAGCGCAAGGAATTGTGGGCCAATCTCAACCCAAAAAAGATGGGCCATTATCAGCTGATAAAATCTTTAGGGCCGGGCTGGACCTAGCCCAAACACTCAGGTTGGCCAACACTAACCCGAAACAATAACAATTTGAAATCTTTGTAGAATGTGAACAGTTTCATATTTTGCATGCAACTGAAATGGTTGCAAAAAAACAAAGCTTGATGGAGGAGCAGCTACCGAGGTCTGTGGTCACGGTCGTGATCAGGAGGTTGAGCTAATGGTCCGGGTAGCGTCGTTGCGAGGAATGATGGAGGAGTTGGCGGTCGGTGGCAAAGAAAGCAAAAGAAAAAGAAGAAGAAGAAAACGAGAAGCTGCAGAGAGGAGAGAGAACGGTTCATGGTTGCTCTCGGTGGTCGGTAGGTAACTTCCTATGGTTTATTTCAATTTTTGGACCCCAATTTCCCCTCTCATAGGTCATCAACTTCACCTTTATTTATAGTCAGTGAAAGAGAGTAATCTCGTCTACACAAGGAAAAAAAACTCAACCTTTGATTCGACCGGGAAGCATCCTAACTGTTGGCTCAAAGTGTACCTCATGAGTTGTTCAATCTGCAGAAAAGGCTGTCTAAGTTGGCCTATTTAGGCCAGCGCTGTCTCATCGCCAGTTACACTGAACTGTTTAATCGGCATTGTAAAGAAACTACACGGGATCATTTCCATGCATTTTTTGTTGGATTTGATGGAGCAATGAAGCATTAAATGCATTTGAAAAGTAGCCACCCAGGCAATATTTTTGGGCAAAATCGGGAAAGACAATGAACAATATCAAACAACGCATCATCTCATTTTTTTCTTCAAAACAACATCGTTTTGAATTAGTTAGGGATTTTTAATGATTTTCAATTTAATCCTCCATCTTTCAATTCATTTCAATTAAACCCCTAATTAACCCTAAATTCTTAATTTAATGTAATTAAGCCCCTGACAAATTTCAATTGGAACCTCGAAGTTATGCGCCTTTTACAATATAGTCCTTGATATTGGATTTTGTCAATTAAACCCTAAATTAACCATTAAACTTTTAATTTGTTTAATTTGGCCCTCAGTTTTTACCAATTAAGCCCCTAAATTGTGGCGGATTTTGTAGATTAGTTCTTGGTTTTGAATTTATCCAATTTAGCCCCTAATTGACCCTAAAACTTCAATTTTCTTGCAATTTAGCCCCTAATTTCAATCAATTAACATGATAAAAATTAAATTTGATCTCTTAAAATCCTAATATTCTCAATTAAGCCCAAATTAGGTTCCTAAACTTAAGTTTTCACCAATTAAGCCCCAAATAAAATTAATTTGACCTATTTTAAAGTATAATTAAGTCCTTGCACTTAATTAAATCCTTCAATTGGACTCAAATTAATTCTTAAACATAATTAAAATTTAATTTGACCTATGATTAAATTTAATTGGCCTATTAAAAATTTAATTATGTCCCTAAACTTAATTTTTATAGAAATTTATCCGGTAATCATTTATGATCTTGAAGTATAATTAGGCATTAAATTTCCTCAAAATTACAGCTTGATTCCCTAGTTTACTTTCTCCACATTGCTAGTTATTATTATTATTATTATTATTTGTTTTGAAAAAAAATAATTTTTTTTTAAATAACCCAGAATTGGATTATGACAACAATTTCTAATATTCATATCAAATCAATTAAAAAATAAAATCCTTTATAAAAACTAAACAAGAAAATCTTGTATATATACATTGATAAAAGAATTTATAAAGCGTTTTGATCATAAGACCTTCAATTAGTGTTTGTTTTTGTGTTTGAACTTGTTTTTCAAAGTTTATTTGCTTTAAAAAACATTAAATTGATGGTTTTTTTATGATTTTTGATTATTTTAATGTGTTTATGAAAAAAATTATAAATAAAATATGAAAAAAAATATCAATTTAATTTATTTTTAATTAAAAAACATTTTAATAAAAATCTCTATACCTCGTTATCAAATACACACTCACACGATAACAACTAATGATGGCATATATTAAGAAATTTCTTGATTTTACATAAAAGGTTGCTAAATAAAATACCCCCCTCCCCCTCCCCCCATTTTATCAACATTAAAATTTTAAGGTAATTAAATCCCAAATCAAAACACAAAAAAGTAACAGAAACAGTCCTTGATCACTTGTGGTTCCATTTAAAACATACAAACATGGTTTAAGGAAAACAAATAAGCATTCAATTTCAATGACTTTAAATTCGATGGTAGCTTAGACTAGAAACAATACCTGCATCGAAAATATGCCTAGCATGCTGAAAAATACTCTTACTACAGCTAACGTTTTATTTAAATCCAATCAAACTTTGGATTTGATAAAAACTGTTAATTTTGTTTTGTTTATGTAAAAAGAAAGAAAGAAAGAAATTGGAGCATATGGCTAGACACCTTTGCTAGTTTACAACAGCAATAATCTTGAAGCCCGTTTGAAAGTTTGGATACGGATAGACCCAGATTCATTAGTTCCCAGCCCTGTTCCAAACCACATTATCCTAACCCCTAACTTTTTATCACTGTTTAAGCCGAAGCCCATTCATATTTAAGGGCCTCAAAGTTTGGATGTCCTTTCGCGTGATGATTGCCAAATTTGTTTACGTTGAGGAAATTATAAACAAATAATCGGATGAGGCCACAAATAATATTTTATGATTTTATATAAAATTATTAAGATTATGAATTAAATTGTAAAATTATATAATTTTATAAGTTAATATATATTTAACATGAAAAATCACTTTAAAAACTTGAAAATAAATAAAATTAAGTTAATATCAGATAAGATAAAATCAAGTGAAATTAAATAAAATCATGAATTTAAAACTTCTTATAATTTTAATTAAAAAAATATATTTTTACCTGCTGTACGTTAAATATTTAGATTTGGATGGATGCTGAGGATGCCATGTATCTTGGTCTTGGTGGCATCCAAAGTAAAAGTTCTGAAAAGAACATTAATTATTTTTAGGGTACACTTAAAGATAATTGCAGACATGTAGTTTTTTAAGGTGAGGTTTGCAAGGCTGTGTAATTGTTATTTTGTAAAATTTGAAAAAAATTAAATTATTAAATACATGGATGAGTTTTCGGAATTAATTACATGAGTGATTTAAATTGATTTTTAAATTATTAAGTACATGGCATCTAGAATTTTGTTTTTAATTTTATGATTTGTTTTTATAATTCAAGTTTATCTTATATTTTTTATATCATATCAAAAATATATTTTTAACAATCTTAATCCCACAAATAAATTAGCACAAGCAAATTGCACTTTCTCTCTTTCCTTCTATTTTGGAGGATGATTGTCGGAAGATCTTACAAATCTTGAGCTATATATATATATATATATATTGACACACCTTTCCCATTGCAATTTAAAGTACAATTGAAACAAATATTACAAAAACTGAAATAAATGTGTTTCGGACCTATTTTACAAAATGAAATATATAATCACTAAAACATGCTCGTGTTGGCATTCTTGATTATATATCTGTGAAAGAGAAAGAAAAAATAAATAATTAAAATAAAATAAAGTAATTAACTAGGTTTTCTATGAAGTCATTTTTATTAATTAAGGGTATTACAAGTATTAGCGGGTATATTAACAATTACATAATAACTACTTGGAGAATAAAAAAATTAAAACTTTATAGCAACTTACGCTCCATCTTCTTAGACACTTTTAAGGAGTAAGTGTCATACCAATAAAGTCTTTGATTGCTTGGAAATCATTGGATGTGATTTTTATGTTTCTCGTAGATTAATTTAGAGTAATAATGAAATTAAGGATTTGAGAAAACAATGATGACTCGATAACTTTAGAATACCAGAATTTAGTCTTGAGGTGAGTGTTATGATACCTAATTATAGTATGATGTGAGTCCTTTAATTAGATAGCTCATTTTTCTAAATTGAAGTTGTGAATTAAAAGTTATAAATGTTAGAAATAGATCACTTGAATTTGTAATTTATTAATTTATAATAACATAATTTTTCTGATAGCCACCTCTCAATTAGTTGGAGAGTACATTTCACCTAGAATATTTTATGGTTTCAAAGTTTTTTTTTTTCCTGTTTTGATGTATTACTAAAAAAATTTATTAAGTTTTTAATTGCTTTTGGAATTTTTATGAGTTTATGAAAAAAATAATTTCTAATTAGTGAAATTAATAATTAATAATTGAAATTTATTTGGGAGAATGAACAACTTTTATAATTTATTTTAAACGTTTCAATATACTAAAATTAATTGATTTTTACGTAGAAATTGAATACTTTGAACATGTTTAAATAAATTGTTTTCTAAAAATAGTTGCAGTTAATAATTTTTGAAACCTTTACTTTAATTATTATTAGAATATTGTTTTACTTGAAGTAAAAATGTTTCTAACCTTTTCGAATGAGATTTCATAATGTTATTATATTTGGACTATAATTGCCATATGTTTTACATAATTATAGTTGATATTAAATTATTAAAAAAATAAATATTTTATAAGTAAAATAAGGAGTTATAATAACATGGCTATAATGTTGGGTGATTTTTTAAAGAAATTTTAGGATAATTTAATTTAGGGATGCATTATACATTTTATGTATTAAATGAATTTTTGTTATTAAATTACTTATAGTTTTGTAAACTAAGTGGATTGGATATAATAAATAATTTGTAAATAATATTAAGTGTTTTGTAAAAGTATGTTTATGATTGAAAAAATATTTTGTTATTTTTAACCCATTTGTTGATTGAATATGAATGTAAATTTGATTGATTATACTTTATGATTAATACTTAAAAGTGCATTTTTATTAAGATTTTATATTAGTATTTGGCACTTGAAGTATCAATAACTTCTTAACTAAAACATGTTTTATAATATCATATCTAATATTATAAGATACATTTAATTTATGATAAATATTAATCTTAAATACAGGTTTATTATATAAATGAAATGATTGATTAATGAGTTTAACTACTGAAATTGAGAAGATGAAAAGAGGGTTAAACTTAAAAAAGAGATGTTGGTGCAGTCCAAAATAGAACACTATTAAGTTATTGAGTCATATCTGAAGCTGTAGAACTTGGATTTGAGTCTGCTATATATGGATAAAAAGCTAAGATATAGGCCTAAAACTTTTACATTGAATCCAAAATTAAAAAAGATCATTTTCAAGTTCAAATTGTAGTAATAATGAAGAAGTCAAAATCTGTCTAGCAGCCTAAACACTGTTCAGTGTTCAACCTATATCTTGAGTTCTAGAAGTCAAATTGACCTTAATTTTTTCTTCTTCTAAAAAGCTAAGATAATTTTCTAGAGCTTTCATAAATATAGTCTATCCAAATTCTAATGTTAGTAATAACGTTTTGTTCTGACAAAAAAATAAGGATTGTCACCAAGTCAAGATATGGTCACTTATTTAACAATTAATCAATAAATCAATAGCTTCAAATTTTGGCCTATAAAAAAAGATATTTTTCATGAATTTAGACATCTTAGTTTTTAGATCAAGATTATATTATTGCTCTCTCTTTTTTTTTATATATATATATATATTTGTAATGCTTAAGATTTGCTTTCATCAATCTCTTGTTTATACCTTTCATTTCCTTTACTTAGTTAACTTATATCTTATTTATACTCTTATTTTGTTTATTTATGTTTCTTTTCTTTATTATATTTAGCCAAATTTATTATGTCTAAATGAAAAGGTTACACTAATAGTATAAGAATAAGTATATTATAAACCCAACATGGACTTTAATGTTTGATACTAATATGTTTTGTATTTGTTATCATACTTATCTTTAATGCTTTGCATGTTAAATGGTTAATCTAGATTTATATTATACAACCCTTGGTACAACAAATACTTGGCACTTTCATAACCCATTTGCATGGTATAACCGACACTTGTGCTATGAAAGGAACTTGATTTGTTATTAACATAAGTTATAATCATGAATACCTGACAACATTTACAAGTATTATCATTATTCAAATAAGATAATTAATGTAATCATGTTAATAATTTATAATCCGATTGGAACTTTTTTGTGTATAATTCCCAATTAAGTAATAAAAAGATTTTTTATTTTTTTTATATCTAACTTTTATTTCTTTTTTTTCCCTTTTTCTTTTTATTCTCTTCCTACACATGCTTGAAAGTTTGGTCATATACATTAAGTGATAAACTTTGTAGAATATCCTCATCATTTTCAGAAAATATGGTTGAAGAAGATAACCAGTCGTTTCATAATGAGAATAATCATGTTAGAACACTTTGAGATCACATGAATCCCATAATAACAAGTGTACCCTCATGCATAGTTTTTCCCTATAATACATCTCATTTTAATTGTAAGATTTTTCAACTTTTACCTTGTTTTTATGGCTTTGATTTAGAAAATTCATATTTGTATTTAAAGGAATTTAAGAAGGTTTGTAGCACCTATAATAATACATGAACATAATCAGATTAATTTTTTTTCTTTTCCATTAAAAGATAAAGCTAAAACATGACTATAAAATTTGAGACTAGTATCTATTCGTGCTTGGGATGAAATGCAATAGTAGTTTTTAAAAAAATGTTTCTTTTCTCATAGAATAAACTTTTTTTAAAAAACAAATCACTATATTCACTCAATAATCAAGAGAAATATTTTATCAATATTGGGATTGGTATCGAGACTTGCTTAATACTTGCCCCTATCATAGTTTTGAAAAAAGGAGATTGATTTCATATTTTTATGAAAGGTTAACACCTAAAAATAGATAAATGGTGGAATTGATGTACAATGTAACTTTTGAAGATAAAGATCCCAATAAAACAATGGAGTACCTAGACTTGTTAGTTGAAAATGTTTAAAATTAGGACACTACAAGAACTTATGTGTACAACCTTGGCGAAGATCATGACCTTCAAGCCAAGTTTACATCTTTAACTAGAAATATCAAGACACTAAAATTAAAAAAGAGTGGTCAATTTAAATCAATTCAAAATATTACGTATCAAATCTGTGAAACCAGTTAACACTCAACCAAATACTATCCAACTTTGACTTCTTTTAAGGAATGCCTTCATAAACAAGCCCATGCTTTAAATAATTTTCAAATGCTCAATCACAACCCATACTTGCAAACATACAACCCTAGTTGGAGAAATCATCTAAATTTTAATTAGAAAAGTAATAACAATAATGCACGAACTTTATAACCATTATTTTAAGCACACTATAATTTTTAAAATTCTTATCGATATGCATCTCTTTATACTCCACCTCTTAAAAGAAATCTTGCAGAAATATAGCATGCATTCATTGAAAAACAGGAGACAATCAACACTCAAAATGCTCCAACCATGACATATCTAAAAGATACTCTTATAAAATCACATCTGCTCTTAACTTTCAAGAGAAAGGTTAGTTTCCATTTCAAACATAGCCCAAAGGGCAATACAATTCAAATGCAAGTAGTTCCGAAAGCCAACACATGGATTAAGTTAAATCAGTCATTAATCTTCATAGTGGTAAGGTTATTGAAAAACTTATTCTTGAACCTTGAGAGAAAGATAATGAGTTATTTCTAAGGGTAAGGAAATAGTTAAATATGAACATTGTAAAAAAAAAAAGATTAACTTCCCGTTAACACTTTCATTTCTTTATGTCATAACCAAATAAAGAAAAGTCAATCATAATTCTGAAATTTTTAAAACTTTTAAACAGGTAAGGATTAATAGGCCTGTGATGGAAGCTCTTAAACAAGTATCTTTTTATGCTAAATTTTTAAAAGATCTGTACACTATTAAGAGAAAACTAAATGTGAAAAAGAAAACATTTTTAACTAAACAAGCAAGTGTCATTTTTTAGAATAATAATGCTTTGAAATATAAAGATCTTGGTTGTCTTATAATTTCTTACTTTATTAAAAAACATAAAACTAAAAGAGCTTTATTTGATATTAGAGCTAGTGTGAATTTACTTCTATTTTCAATTTTTCAGAGTCTCAATTTAGGTAAGTTAAAACCAACTTCTGTAACTCTCTTACTTGTCTATAGATTTGGAAAAATACTTAAAGGAATTGAAAATATGTTAGTACAAGTTGATAAATTTATTTATCTGTGGATTTTATTGTCTTGGACACAACTTGTTGAAGCATGTAATTCATTTCATGTTATTTTAAGACATATGTTTTTCACAACTTTTAATTCATTGATTAATTGTAGGAATGGGCTGATGAAGCTATTATTTGAAAACCAATAGTGAAGATAAATATTTTCAACATTTGCAAACAACTTAGAGACGATAATGATTTACAAGAAGTATATCTTATTAAAGAATTAGTTTATGATCAATTTGACTCTACTTAGAGTAAAATAAAGTTTGACCAATATATAGATTTACAAATAATTTATTCTCAAGAAGAAATCAAGGACAACAAAGGCATAAAAAAATATTGATACAGATATTTTATCAAGAGTGATAGTAGATTTGACATCTGACATCCCATCAATTGATGATTTTCCTGATGAGTCCTTACTTTCTCTTAGTCCAATATCTTGGTTTGCTAAAATATTAATTTTCTTACTTCAGGATATTTGCTAACTCACTAGAATACAAAAGAAAAGAGAAAGTTTTTTAACAAAGTGAAGAACTTTTATTAGGATAACCATTATTTATTCAAATATTATCCTGATCAAATATTTATAAGATGCATTCCTGACAATGAGATAAGTAGTGCCATTAAATTCTGTTATTCTAAGGCACGTAGAGGTCATTTTTCATCAAAGAAGACAATTGTAAAAATCTTATAATATGGATTTTATTGACCTATCTTGTTCAAAGATGCATATGTGTTTTGCCAAGCATATGAAAAATATCAAAAGTTATAATCTATTTCAAAACATAAAGATTTTTTAGATAATCTTTTATTGACTTTTAGGACATATCTTAGCGGCGATGCATTTCATAAACTTATAACCTCATTTTCATAACGAATATGCTTGGTATAGTCCTAGGAATCTGACTAAAAAATAATCTTATTTACTAGTTTTTAATAAAACTAGATGAGAAACTTTTCCTTAACACATAGAGGGCATTTAAGCCATTCTTCGACATAAAACTAAGGAAAGATATGAGCCACAACCACAACTATAATTTAAGCTTTAGTTTGTAAAAACTTTATGTTTTTTGATTTTATTATTGTGTTTTGTTGTTTCTTATATTTTTTTAAGTGTGTTTCAGGTTTGTTAGTATTCATTGTTTCAGGTGATTTCTTCTATACTGTATCTTTTTATCTTAGAACATTGAGAACAATATCTTGTTTTATTAAACATATGCAAAACTATTGTTACTAGAATGACAGAGTAGGAAGGAATTTTATTGACTCTTGAGACGCATCTTGGTATACATTTTTCAATGATTATTTGTAATAGTCATAACAAGGTCTATCATATACTTCTCTTGAAATATTCAAGTTTACAAACTTTTTGCATTATTATTAATTGATTCTGATTATATACTTATTTAATGAGTATTGTTAAACTTTCATTTTCACACATGTACTTTAACATATGATTGTAGGTTGCATATTAAATTATTGCATTATTTATATTATTTTGTTAAAGATAACAACTAAGGGGAAAATAATGAAAATAAATAAATAAATAATAGATAAGTTTGGTTTCATAGTCTCCCTAACCTAACCAATTAAGCCTGAAGGGATGTTTTAACACCTAATACCTTAAAGTCAATTGATTTAAGAACTATTGGGTTAGTGCTTGTTACATGTTGTTACATGGGTTAAATAGAAAAGCTTAAGGGAATCGAACATTGCACTATCTATGTATTAATAACTATAACCTAAGTTACTAAGCTTGAAGAGGTGTCAACACTTGATGCCCTAAGATTAACTAGTTTAAGAGTCATTAGTTGAAAGCTCGTTACATAAGTTAAAGATGCATTGTATTATTTGTGTGTGTGTATATATATGTATATAATAATAATAATAATAATAATAATAATAATAATAATAATCACAACTCAAGGAAATTAATCTTAGAAAAATATTAGAACATAATATTGTTTTCTTTCAATAAAAGCCCTATCATCTATTTTTTTCATACATTAAGCACATAAAAGAAGGTTTATTAATATCTTGCTTAAGAAGTGTAAAGCAGATATATAAATTTAATGAGAGTTTGTTTAAATAAATAGATTAATGGATATTGAATGATGAATGCCTTATTTTTTGAAACTTGCAATTTTTTTTCTATTTTAATGCTTTGTTTACTAGGGGCTAGTAATTAATACTTAAAAGTGTATTTTTATCAAGGTTTTATATCATCATTTTACACTTAAAGTATCGATAACTTCTTAACTAAAGCATGTTTTAAAAAATATATCTAATAATATAAGATACATTTAATTTATAGTAAATGTTTATTTTAAATACAAACCTATCATATAAATGAAAGGATTGATTGATGAATTTAAGAACTAAAATTGAAAGGACAAAGAGATGGCCAAATTTAGAAAAGAGATGTTAGTGCAGTCCAAACTAGAATACTATTCGGTAATTAGATCATATCTGGAGCTTCAGATCTCAGATTTAGATCTACTTTATATGAATGGAAAGGTAAGACATAGGCCTATAACTTTTATGTGGAGCTTAAGATCTAAGAAGATCATTTTCAAGTTCAAATTAGAGCAACAACAAAGAAGTTTGAATTTGTCCTCTATCCCAAGCACTATTCAATGTTTGGCCTATATTTGGAGTTCTAGAAATCCAAATAATCTGAATTTTTTTACACAAGAAATCCGAGATAATTTCCTATAATTTTCCTATTTTTAAGTGATTTTAATTTTGATGTTATCAATAACATTTTAGATAGACAAGAGAAGATAAGGATTGTCACCAAGTCAAGAGGTGGCCATTATGTTTAGTTAAGTTTATTATGTCAAGGTGAAAAGGTTACACTAATGATGTAAAAATAATTATAGTGTAAACTTAATATGGACTTTAATGTTTGATACTAACATGTTTTATATTTGTTATTTTGTTCACTCTTTAATACTTTACTTGTTAAATGACTAATCTTGATTTAAATTGTATAACACTTGGTACAAAAATATTTAGAACTTTCATAGCCCATAATGTATGGTATAACCGACACCTGAGCTATGAAAGGAACTTGATTTATTGTTAACATAAGTTATAATCATGAATGCTTGATAAAATTTACAAGTATTAGCATTAATCAAATAAGAGATGACTAATGTAATTATGTTAATAATCTATAATCTGATTGAAACCTCCTTTGTGTGTGGTTTCTAATTGTATAAAAAGAGTTTATACTATATTTGCTTGACATACCATTAGTGGAACCTCTGACCTTGATATTTGTTATTATCATTGTTTAATATTTACATTCATATTCCATCTCAAAGTTCTTATCTTATTCTTCTTCTTCTCCATCTCTTTCTTTATTACTACTACTACTGCTATTATTATTGTTATTACTATTATTGTTGTTTATAATTATCGTTTATAATTTGTACAATTAACCTCTCTGTGATTCGACCTTGGTCTTGCAGGGTTATTTATTACTTCGACACTGTTGTATTTGGGAGAAAACTTCAATCTTTTGGTTGTGTTAACTAGTAATAAGCTGGTTGGGGTATGTGATTAGTACTTAAAAGTATATTTTTATCAAGATTTTATATCATTATTTTACACTTGAAGTATCAATAACTCTTTAACTAGAACATGTTTTATAATATCATATCTAATATTATAAAATATCTTTAATTTATGATAAGTATTTATCTTAAATACAGGCCTATCACATAAATGAAATGACAGATTGATGAGTTTAACTACTGAAATTAAAAAGACAAAGAGAGGATTAAGTTTAGAAAAGAGATATTGGTGCAATCCAAACTGGAACACTGTTTAGTCATTGGGTCATATCTAGAGCTGTAGAACTTGGATTTGGAATACTCTATATGGATGGAAAGTTAAAACATAAGTCTAAAATTTTATAAAGAATCTAAGATTCAAAAGGCCATTTTCAAGTTCAAATTATAGCAACAACGGAGAAGTTAAAATCTGTCTTATAGCCTAGTTACTGTTTAGTGTTCAACCTATATCTCAAGTTCTAGAACTCCAAATGACTTTAATTTTTTTTTATTGGAAAGTTGAGATAATTTTTTAGAACTTTTATGATACAGTCTATCCAAATTCTAATATTGGTAGTGATGTTTTGTTTAGACAAGAAGATAAGGATTGTCACTAAATTAAGATATGGCCACCTACTTAACAATTAGTTAACAAATCAATAGTTTCAAATTTTAGCCTATAAAAGGAGGCATTTGTCATGCATTTAGACATCTTAGTTTTCAAATCAAGATCATATTCTTGCACTTTTTCTTTATATTTTTATACTGATTAAGTTTTGTTTTCATTAATATTTTGTTTATGCCTTTCATTTCATTTACTTAGTTAATTTGTATTTTATTTAGGCTCTTATCTTATTTATTTATATTTCGTTTCTTCATCATGTTTAACGAAGTTTATTATGTTAAGGTGAAAATGTTGCACTAATGGTATAAGAATAAGTATAATATAAACTCAACATAGATTTTAATGTTTGATACTAACATGTTTTATATTTGTTATCTTGTTTACTCTTTAATAATTTGCTTATTAAATGATTAATCTTGATTTATATTGTATAACACTTGGTACAACAAATGCTGGGCACTTTCATAGCCCAAGTGTATATATAGTATAACCGACACCTATGCTATAAAAGGAACTTGATTTTTTGTTAACATATGTTATAATCATGAATACCTGACAACATTACACTTATTAACATTATTTGAATAAGATTATTAATATAATCATGTTAACAATTTATAATCCGATTGTAACGTTTTTTATATGTGGTTTCCAGTTGAATAATAAAAAGAGTTTATTCTATGTTTATTTGAAATACTTTTAATAGATCCTCTAACCTTGATATTTTTTTTATTATTATTTAATCATCACATTAATCTTACATCTCAAAGTCTTCTTTAACTTATTATTATTTTTGTTGTTGTTGTTGTTGTTGGTGGTGGTGGTGGTGGTGGTGTTATTTGTAATTTATACAGTTAACCTTTCTGTGGTTCGATCCCGATCTTGTCGTGTTATTTATTACTTTGATACTCTTACACATAAAAGAAAAAATCAATATTTTGGTTATATCACTTTTGACTTAGCCTTTGAAGGTTAAATATTAGCATTTATAGACAGGTCTATTTAGAATTTGATGTCAAATCATGTGGTAAAATATAACCCATTTTTACTATGATTACAGAAATTTTAGTCATTTGAATTTGAATTTGAATGTCAGTTTGTAAAAAATATTTTATATTTAAAATGATTGATTTGAATTATTTAAGTTTGTGAATAATTTATAAATGTGCTTTTGGAATTTTGAATCTTTGAAAGTACTAATATTTTTGTTTAACAAATGAATTAATTTTAATATATAGGTATTAGTAAGTTTTGGCATGCTTGGTCTAACTAACTAGATGAACTATTATTTACCGAGTATGACACTCACACCTTATTTAAAAAAAAAAGGTTTAGAAGAAGTTTTAAATGTCAACCAGTTGCTCTAATTGTTTATAGCTGATTTCTAAAATTTTATATTTCAATAATTATATCAATTTATAATCTTAGAGGTATATTACATTTGATTTTATTTTACTTTGAAATTAGTTTATTTAATGTGAAATTTATATTTGGTTTAATTAATTTATAATTTTGAAATACTTTATTTTAATGAAGTATTATTTTGAATATAATTTTTTAATTAGAGTTAAGATGCCATACATGTTTATGAAGCATGTTGCGTTGTCATATTAAAAGAGTATTTTTATATTTTTAGGTTTAAAACATTATAAAATCATCTGATATAAAGTTAAAATTCCACTAGTATTTGACCATTTGTGTAAAACACACATGGAAGGAGATTTTATTGTCTTCCTTTTTCCATGTATTTAGTTTTCTTGACACATGCTTTAAAACATATATTTAATATAATTTCTTTTAATCTCTAATAAATTATTTTAAATTATATATAAAAATTTGAATAGTTATTAAATCAAAATATTTAATGTTTAAAATTTGATTAAATGTATTTAAGGTTTGACAATTTATTATTAAATTGGTATCTCTTATTTTAAAAATATAAACTTAGAAATATAACTTGAATTATCATTATCATTACTCTACTAAAATAATTGAAAACTTTAGGTTGAAATAGTGAAGTTCTTTATTTATTTATTTTTCAATTTCTTTTGTTTTCCTTTTTTCCCCTCTAAATTATACATTCCCAATTATTTTCTTTTAATTTTATCTTTTAATATTTTATAAATTTTGAATTAGTCATCATAATTTATTTTGATTTACTTTTTATAATATTAGCATAGTCTTAAACAAATGTCCTAATATTTTTTTAGTAATCAATTTTTTCAAGCATCAATTTTTTATCATATTATCAAATAAAAAATAATTATAAAAGTTTTTTTACAATCTAGTAAAGTTCATGATTAAGTCATGAGTTTTACGAGTTAACTCGCGAAGTCTAGGTTGATGTTATATATTGTCATCTCAATATTAAAAAAAATGATATCATTTTAAAATTTCTTAAACTTCAAACCATATTTCTATCTGTCATATGAGTTGCTTTTGAACATAACAAGTTGGTTAGATCATATAGAGTTAACTCTTATACAAGTTAAGTTTAAATTCAGGGCTAGGTAAGGAGTGAGATTGAAAGATTTTAATGTTGACTTGCTGGGTAAGGTTTAATAAAATCACCATATAGTTTACCCTTTTTTATAATTCCATCTTCCATTTTGTTTTCTTTCAATTGAATTCTTTAGTGTTTTTTGTTTCATTAATTTTATTCTTTAATAATTAGTTGATTTTGAATTAATATTCATATTTTATTTTGGTTTGTTTTTTATGAGATTATGATTGTATCAAACAAACATCCTGATATTTAGTTGGTGCTTAATTTTATGAGTATCTGTTTTTGTTATCATATCATTAAGTAAAAAATAGTTTTTTAAAAAAGTTCTTAAACCTATTATAGTATATGATACACCTCACATATTTGGCGTGTTAAACTATGAAGCCTAAGGTGATTTAACATGTTTCTTTCCTAGTATTAAAAAAATAAGATGTTATTTTGAAACATTGTTAAAACCAAACCATGTTTTTTTTACCGATCATTGAGATTATCTATAGACCTGTCAAGTTGACTGAATTCATCGAGTCAACTCTTACACAATTTGATTTGAAATTCGGGCTGAACAAGAAATTGAGTCAAGAGTTTTTAAGATTTACTTATTGGATCGGATTTAATAACAATGTCAAAGAGTTTCTTGTAGAAAAAATTTTTAGTTTTAGAAAATTTTGATTTAACTCACTACGTGGTGCTAGCCAAGAAATTAGTAAATTCTTTAAAACACACACATATAATATTAAAATACCAACCATCTAAGTGGTGGCTAAGTGGTAAGAACTTAGGATCAAGGGGTTTACTCCCTCTATGGTCTTAAGTTCGAGTTCTGAGTTGCTCATATGATGGTCACTAGAGGTTTTATTAGTCGTTAACTTCAGAGCTCGTGAGATTAGTTATAGTGCACGTAAGCTGGCCCGGATAACCATATTAATCTAAAAAAAAAACTTATTATGAGTGATTTTAATCATTTTTATAATCTTGATGGTTAAAATAAATTGTTAAAGCTACTCCATAGGTAAATTGTAATTGATTTAAGAGGTTTATCTTCTTCTTTTTTGCTTAGAGTTTTTAGTGATTATAAATATAAAAAAAAACTTAGTTGATCTACATCTAAGAATTCAATAATTGTTTTTAAAATTTACTTTTTTCCTTAATGATCTTATTTGAATTTGTACATATGATCTTAGGATTAATGGCTAAATTTGTAATTATATAATAAGGTATTTCTTCATTTTATTCTTGTACTTTAATTGATTCAAGTTTATCTTACATTAAGTATGATCTATCATTTGAAAGAGATTACCTACCAGCTACAATCAGTTACGTGATTAAAGAAAGTATGATCAATGTGTTTATTTCAAAAAATTACATGATGGTTTCTATGTTGTTTGAGTATATACGTAGAAAATATGTTTATTGCTGAAAAAACAGTAAAAAATACACAAGTTAAAAATACAACTTACTAATGAGTTTGATATAAAATATTTTGGAGTAATGAAGGATTCTCAATATGGATATCAAACAAGAAAAATTTAGAGCATGTTCTTAGTTGACTAACAAAAAAGATACTAAAGGGGTATCAATAAGACATTTTAGCAATATAACTTAGCTCCATGGAGAATATGATGGCGAAGGTGAAGAATTTCGAACATTAAAAAGTTCAAGCCAAGGTAGAGCTAGCTAAAGATGTGACATGAATTCTAATACAACTTCCTATGGATTACATATTTCATAAGAGAATAAAGCACATTAATGTTATGTATCATTTCGTCCGCAATATTATTATTTTAAATTAAATTATTGTGAAGAGGAATGATATTTCCATTCATAGAAAATCCCATTGATAGATTGATAAAGTTGCTTTCTCTGGGTTCAAATATTACCTGGGCTTCATTTGTGTAACTAGCAACAACATGACTTAGCTCTAAGCGACATGATGGCAAAGATGAAGAGTTTCATATTATTTTAAATTAAATTATTGTGAAGATGAATGATATTTTTTCTATCTTTTGAAATAGCTTGAGATTTTTTTGAAAATTTCATTGATGAAGCAGATGATTTAGGAATTCAAGGATACTTTTCATCTTCCAACTTTACGTGGTTTCTGTGCTCCATAATAAACTACAGTATAGGCAGAATAAATAAACAAAAAAAAACAAATATTAATAAGATTTTCGTGAAAGCTCCACTGGCTTCGGGTACTATAACCCTAGCTTAGCTGTGCTACAATATCGAAATTAATAAGATGTGTTTCCTAACCATCGTAGGTGGTGGCGTGGAATCCTTTACCTCTTTGCTCCTCCACATGTAAATGGCAAGTGATTTGACTTTAGACAAAGGATGGGTGTGCATATACGAATGTTTGCTGAGCTATAGGCATCTAGCCAGAAGGGAAGACGAGAAGGGCACACAGTCTCCGAGTTCAAAATTTATTTCAGTCTGGCAATCCTTTTGTCAATTCCCAACCTAACTGTGTAACCCTCGAGAAGCCGACACTGTTTTCATAAAACGTTTTAAGTGTTTTTCTGTTTTATATAAAGTTTTGTTGCAGACACTTCAACCAAATCAATTCCTTTATATAAGATCCCACACTTTTTAATGCATTTATACTTAGTTTCAAAGATCTTGTATGTAACAGGTATTTTTTTTACATAATGCACAAGGATGTACCATTTATTTTTAAACTTCAGTAAGTTTTTTGACACTTTTGATATTACATGCAGATATCATGATTACAAATTTTTTATTCTCCATTACTAGGATCTATCTATCAAAGAGGCTAAATAACTTGTTATTTCTTCGAGGAGAGCTGATACCTTCCAAGATAATTTCCTAAAATACATGTAAGATTATAAAATTTAATTGGCATTTAAGTAGCATAATGATTAGCATTTATCAATCTATATTAGCAATTCTTGTACAAATTCCATGAGAGACTTCGACATAATTTGTTTTCATCCACTACTAACGAAATCCCTTTCTTTGTTGATACTTATTATTAATCACCATCATCTCACTCCTTATAAAATTCCTTAACTTACAATTTATTTCCTTACTTGTCTAAAGTTTGATATTGCACTTCTCATTTGTTATCTTATTATATTACATAATAAATATGCATAATTTATTAAAATACAACACACTCAGTTCTATGGAATTTCTATAAAATGATTCTTGAAGTGATCATCAGGGTGAGATCATTTGTAGATATGTCCATAACATAATTATAATTAAAGTAACTTATAAGTTATTTGTTTTCATGTATGCATATTCTTTAAGCCTCTATTACCTCTAAAAAATTAACACAAAGTAACCATTGATTCTTGCATGTAGTCATAACTATAAAACCTTAATAAACTATAGGAATAATCACTTACCTATGACTCATTTACAATAAGTTTACGTCCATAATATTTTACAATTTCTTTCTATTAATACTTGAAACATTATTTCTTTATTATCATATTGCCTATAATAACATGTATATTGAAACATTATTTCTTTGTTATCATATTACCTATGTTATTCATTCCATAATATTTTACAGTTTCTTTCTATTAATACTTGAAACATTATTTCTTTATTATCATATCTTATAATAACATCTATATTGAAACATTATTTCTTTATTATAATATTACCTATAATAACATGTATATTGATTTGCATCATCATTCATTGCAAGTATTCTTACCATAATTTCCACCCTTCAATTTCATTAGTTTATTTTTGGCATCTTTTGAGATTATCCATAATTCATCAGTAATACTTTCCAATTATAATGTTTCCATACCATTTTATCTTACTAGCATATTTAATTTATTCTATTTCTTCATTTTGTAACACATTTATTTGTACCAGAATTTATTCTATTAATTTATTGATTTCTTATTTCAATAAAATTTCAACAAAGTTTCTTTTAATTTTCCATCATTTCCACATCTTCATTTCCTATTTTCCTACATAATAACAATTCATTTCGTCATATCCTAATTGTGAAACTCATTTTTTTAATCGATTTCATCAATAAATAGGAATCTAATTTTTTTATCACAATTTCAGTAGAGTTTTCTCTAAGGTTTCAAATTATCAATAATTTCTTGTTTCACAAGCAACATTCTTAAACCAATGTTATCATTTCCTTTATCAATTATATCCTGGATCATTTCCAGCAAACTAGTTATGTCACAATATGTTCATAAGAATGTATTATTTTATTATAATTCTATATTTATTTTATTATAATTCTATATTTATGATAAAAGAAAGTTGATGTATTAAATACTTAATTCACATACCTTGACAACAAGACTTTAGCATTACTATTTATATTCTTATTATAAAATATTCACACATATGTCTTCTAAGTCCAAAACAAACCGAATATTATTTATTATGTTACATGAACAAAATACAAAGTGTTTTACTCCTAAAGCTAATAAGAGGAGCCTAAAAATAAGACAATAAATAGTATAAACAAATCTAATTAATAAAATAATTCCAACAAGAAGAATTAAAGCAATATATTCACTTCCATACTTGATAACAACTCAATACTGATATCAATTATCAAAATGATATCATTAATCATCTCCCCTTTAATATGGTTAATAAAAATATATATATATATATATATCAATACCAAGTCATCTAGTATCATTGACCACTAATTTATTAGTAAACTAATCACTAAATATTGTTTCCAACATGCTACTATTAACATTATTAGCTTTTCCTACTCTTTCAAAAATTACTAATCACTAACATCAATACTAATACTCTCGTAATGGCATCATTAGTCTTCCTTATTATCTGAGAATGACTAATCACTAAAAACAATGTCAATATCCTTGTAATGATATCATTAGTCTTTTCTGTTATCTAAGAATGACTAATCACTAATCTTGATATTAATAACCTTGTAGTGACATCATAGTCTTCCCTGTTATCTAGTAAAGATCGATCATTAATGTCGATGTCAATATCGTTGTAGTAACATCATTAGTCTTTTTTGTTATCCATGATAAATTAATCAATAAATGCTTATGCCAAATAACCATTGACATTGTTAGCCTCCATTCTCGTAGCGACTAATCAAATCATATTTTCTTATTCTTGTTCCACTTATTTAATTTCTTTTTATATCAAGATAAATCATTGACAATTTAAAAATTCTAGAAATTCCACCAATTTAATAAATGACTATGAATAAGTGTTAAGCACCTACTATTTCTCTAGTAGGTTGAGCTCCTCAAACCGTAGATGATCCGACTTCAAGTGCCCCTTCTGATCCCAAAAAAGAGGTACAAACATGAATATTTTTTCAAGCCCAATTAATATACACTTTACTTATTGACACAACTAAAATATTGACGTCTTCTCCTAAATGCAGGAGTGTCGAAGTAATAAATAATCCATCAAGATTAAGGTCGAACCACAAGGAGGTTAATTGTATAAATTATAGATAATAATAATAATACAACAACAACAACAACAATAATAGTAACAATAACAACAACAATAATAATAGTAGTAGTAGTAGTAGCAGTAGCAGTAATAGTAGTAGTAGTAGTAGTAGTAGTAGTAGTAATAAAGAAGAAGAAAAGGCTAATAAGAACTTTGAAATGGAAAATTAACATAAGGATTTAAATAATAATAACAACAAATATCAAGGTTAGAGGATCCATTAATGGTATGTCGAACAAGTATAGTATAAACTTTTAGTATTCAATTGGAAAACACACACAAAGAAGGTTCCAATAAAATTATAAATTATTGATATGATTATATTAGTTATCTTATTCGATTAATGTTAATACTTGTAGATATTGTCAGGCATTCATGATTATAACTTATGTTAACAACAAATCAAGTTCCTTTCATAGCTTAGGTGTCGGTTATACCATACAGTATGGGCTATGAAAATGCCAAGTATTTGTTGTACTAAGTGTTATATAACATAAATCTAGATTAGTCATTTAACAAGCAAAGTATTAAAGAGTGAACAAGATAACAAATACAAAACATGTTAGTATTAAATATTAAGGTCCATATTAAGTTTACACTATATTTATTTTTACACTATTAGTGTAACCTTTTCACCTTGACATAATAAATTTAGTTAAACACAATGAAAGAGAGAAACATAAATAAATAAGATAAGAACATAAATAAGATAAAAGTTAACTAAGTAAATAAAAAAATGAAAGGCATAAACAAGATATTAATGAAAACAAAACTTAAGCATTACAAAAATACAAAGAGAGAAAGTAAAAACAAAATCCTTTTATTTATGTGATAGGCTTGCATTTAAAATGAACATTTACCATAAATTAAAGGTATTTTATATTATTAGATATGTTATTATAAAACATGTTTTAGTTAAGGAGTTATTGATACTTCGAGTGCAAAATGATAATATAAAACCTTGATAAAAATGCACTTTTAAGTACTAATCACTTATTGATATCAAATTCTTTTAACATACAATGTATTAGTTCTTTCAATTAAAATCCATGTATATTTTTCACTTCTAAACATACTTTAGCATATACATCATATTCATACAACTATAAATACATATGTACAAATATTTTCAGCATATATTTCAACCATATCTTCCCATTATTAATTATCATATAACTTGTTATAGATTTTAATATAACTTAAACAATCTATTGTATTCTGTAAAATATAACCAATAATATGTTGAAACTTTCATCCCTATTTATAATACAAAGTCACCTCAAATTTCATCTCTTTTCAAGTTAAAAATTCTAAAGTTGTTTTCTAAATATTTTCACCATAAATTTATTTACATGTAAAACAACACATTAATTTATTTGAAAAATTCTAAAGTTGTTTTCTAAATATTTTTACCATAAATTTATAAAAAAGCTTCATATTTAGTACTAGTTTATTAATTTTTGAGTTACGAGTTCACATTGTACCTTAGTTTATTAATTTTTGAGTTACGAGTTCACATTGTACCTTTTATGTTTGTTGGGTAATATTGTCTAGATTCCACCACTTATTTATATTGAATTTAACTTGGATTATTTTGAATTTCATTAAATCATATAATGATAATTTTATTTCCTCATACGTCACTTCCAATTATTTTTTATTAATGTTTATGTTTTTTTATTTTCCATCCATTTTTTTATTTTTATTTTATTTTTAATATTAACACATGAACATTTTATTTCAAATTCACAAATCTATCATCATCTCCATAATTTAAATATTCACTTTACTCATTTAAAATAATATTTCCTTTACTAATATTATGGATTTTATCCAGGGTTTACACTTTATCCTCTAGACTTGTCTTTCTTATCCTTTTTGATATCAACCTTTGTTATTAACTCCAACAATTTATTTTTTTGAATTTTTAACAATTGTTTTAATGTCAACATGTTCAATAACTTCAAGGTGTCCTTCATATTTCACTTCTTCTATGTGTTTTACTTTTTTAGCATGTTTAATGAATTCAAGTTATTCCATTGATTTCATGTTAATCTTAGAAATCTATTATTCTTGTTTTTCAACTCCTAAAATTCTTAAATCTCTAATGTCTTTTGCCTCAACTTATTTTGATTTTTAATAAAATAACTAGTGGTGACTTATGAAGTTTCTAAATAAATTTTTGTATTGATACTTGAATACCAATCATCTTTGGTTTTTTCATTAGTAATTTCTCTAAGAAAAACTCTATAACTAGAGCATCTGATTCACCATTAATAATACTAAATACTAAAGTTAAAACATTGTGTGTTGAGAGATGAAAATTGAATCTATTTCCAACTCATAATATTATTCTTCGAAACATCAACATTAAAAACATCATCAAATATCTTATACTCAAGTGTCTCCTTAAGTTAATTTTCTTTTTAATTTTACGTCCTTGCTTTTTGATAAAGTTGAAAAGACAAGAAATAATAACAATCTAATTGTTTATTTGTTGGATATAAAATCTCTTGATAATCTTTTTTTAATAAAAATATAAAATTAATCATTTTCTCATAGTTTGCTATGATAGAATTATAGGCTTGCCAACATGAGCTCTATGTTGTAGAACATTATAGATAATTTTGTGTCTTGCTAATCTTACTTTCTAATAACTTTTTTTTCAAAGAAAGTATTATTTTAACTCTACTAATCATATAATAATTCTTAAAAAAAAACTCCCCATCAAAATTAAAGACACGTTAACAAAAATATTGATTGTACGATAAGTTTTTAACACATCATTTATCATAAACACTACTCTACATAGTTATGCTGTGTACAGGAGTTTACAAGAATAGATCTAGTGATATCTCTCACCTCATCACGATTTTTGCTTGCACCTCTCTGTGGTAGTTGATATAACTAATTCAACCTCTATTTTAGAGTTCCAAGATACCTTCACAGTGCTCTAGTTGGCCTCGGTTCTTTCATCATGATGTGGGATGATATAGCAAACGTCTTTGTTCATTAAATAAGCATATTTATTTTGATACTACTTGATGCATAAAATAAAAAATAAAAATAAGGTTTTTTAAAATCTATAACTTACTATAAATTGTAGTTAAAGATAGTAGGACTATCAAACTTTGAAATTATAGCCCTAGACTGTAAAGAAAATTCTAAACTTAAAAGTTTTGAATAATCAATATGTATATTTTCTTCTGAAAATAAACTAGATATTCATATTTATATTGGTATTATACCTAAATCATTATAGAAAAAGAATACTTATTGAAAGTTACATGATTAATAAAATCCAACTAGCATTAAGATTTTTAAACTAAATAAAACAAAATAAAATGATGAAGAAAAAATCCACATAAAAAAATCTTGAAGAACTCCTTCTAGATCCAATTTAGGTATAAAAACAACCTTGGTTGGTCAGTTATTGGCAATTGGTAAAACTAAATCTCTACAACTTGTTGGAAAAAATTTATACTGAGATTAAAAATTATTTTTAGTTTTTTTTTGTAAAGAAGTTGGTTTGATGTTTTTAGGTATAAAAATCTTCATGTGTTATAGAAAGAGAGAGAGAGAGATATGAGAATAGAATCTTTTTCCAACTCTTGTATATCATTCTTTGAAACATCAATATTAAGAGCATTATCAAATATCTTATACTCGACTGGCTCCTTAAGTTACTTCTGTTTTAATTTTACCTCCTTGCTTTTTAATAAAGTTGAAAAGACAAGAAAAAATAACAATCTAATTGTTTAATTGTTAAATATAAAATTTCTTTATAATTTTTTTATATAAAAATCTAAAATTAATTATTTTCTCATATTTTAATATGATAGAATTGTAAGCTTGCCAATATGAGCTCTATTTTATAGAACATTATAGATAATTTTGTGTCTTACTAATCCTACCTTCTAATAACTTTTTTTTCTTCAGTTGGAAAGTATTATTTTAACTCTACTAACCATATAATAATTCATTTCAAAAAGTTCCCCATTAAAATTAAAGACACATTAATAAAAATATTGATTGTAAGATAAGTCTTTAATGCATCATCTGTCATAAACGCTGCTATCTATATGGTTATGCTGCATTTAGGAGTTTACAGGAATAGATCTAATGACATCTCTCTCCTCATCATGATCATTGTTTGCACTTTTCTTTAACAATAAATCTAACTGATTAAACCTTTATTTTATAGTTCTAAGATGCCTTCATAGTACTCTTGTTGGCCTCAATTCTTTCATCATGATGTGGGATGATAGTGTAAACATCTTTGTTCATCAAATAAGCATATTTATTATTGTACAACTTGACGCATAAAAGATTAAAAAAAATCTATAACTCATTATAAATTACATAGAAAAATACTAGGACTCGTCAAACTTTGAAATTATAGCCCCTATATTGCAAAGAAAATTCTAAACTTAAAAGTTTTGAATAATAAATATATATAATTTCTTCTAAAAATAAATGAGGTATTCATATTTCTTCTAGTAATATACCTAAATCCTTATAGAAAAAGAATACTTATTGAAAGTTACATGATTAATAAAATCCAACTAGTATTATGAATTTTAAACTAAATAAGATAAAATAAAATGATGAAGAAAAAGTTTAGAGAAAAAAAATCTTGAAGAACTCCTTCTAGATTCAATTTAGGTATAAAAACAACCTCAGTTGGTTGGTTATTGACAACTAGTCTTTATAGAACCAGGTTTCTGCAATAACATGTTAGAAAATATTTATACTGAGATCAAAAATTGTTTTCATTTTTGTTTTTTGTTTTTTATTTTTTTTAAAGTTGGTTAGATGTCTTTTAACTAGGAATTTTGATAGGCCTCCGGCGTCATTCATGGCCAAATTAGAGAATTATTCTAAGCCAACACTAGAGAATATTTCGTAAACGACGTTGTAATCATAATGCCTGGAATTAATATTGCATCGTAGAAAAGGTAAGAAAAATTGGGAAGAAGAGATCATATTTAGTTGAGCTGTAATACAGTCATTGGAGGGGGGGGGNGGGGGGGGGGGGGGGGATCCATGAACTCTAATAATTTCAAAAGCAGTTTATTTCAATTACCTCAAAGTTAAAACAAGGTTGGTTTTTTTTTTTTTTTTGTTAAGATGTACAAGCCATTAGCAACTGCGGTACACTGAAATCCATATCAGAAAAGATAGATTCATCCTTTTCGATGGCTTGACCAAAAATAACTCCAGCATTGGTCATTGAATGAGTTAGGTTTTGAATGAGTTAGCTCTTACTCAATTGTCAAACTGTAGCCTTTTAAAGGCTGGAAATCTGCAAATGAAAGCATATAAATTGGGCAAAGCAATCAACCATCACACTAGAATTGGAAAGTCCTTTTTAAGAGTCGCGAAAATGTCAAACATAATCCATGCTGGGAAAGGAAATCCCACTCGATTAACAATATATTTTGATGGATTTTTGGTAGCCCTAGGAATCTAACCATTTAGAGCAAACAATTAACTGCATGTACACATGCCAAACTCACATCCCACATGTGATGATGACACAAAATTAATTAATTCCACTCTTTTCTTCCTCTTGAATCCTAATCATCTAAGCCTAGTTAGCAAGCTGTAGGCCAGAACAACTGAAGTTTTATATGAGAAATTCGATGTAATTCCTTTGATAGCATCCATAAATCATCATGCCGACTCGAACAAATAGTTGTGGTTCGTTGGACAATGGAAAATGGGGGGAAAAATTCTCTAGTGGAAGTTTGTCACTTTGAAATGAAAAATTGTACGATACTTGAGCAGATTGGTTTGAGGTGCCATAACTGCACGGAACCACTTAGAGAGATATGCTCTTACACAGTATACATCAATGGTTTGATATGCCCATTAGATGTCCAAATGCACTTACTAGTAATCTATATCAGAGGTGGCATATGAAAATGTTGTGTGGTGGTGGTGGTGGTGATAACTATCAATTTGCTATTGGAAAAGAAGGAAAGAAAGAGAGAAAATAAAAAAAGATAAGCTAGCTGAAAACATCAATATGGGCCATGATGGAGATATACTTCTACACATAATTTTATGTGACCCATACTAAATAATAGTGATTTGTCTATAGAAAAAATGGCAGTCTCTGGAGTCTAGGATCACTCTATAAATACAAGCCCGACTCTCATTATCCAAAACAACCATTTGGCTCTACGACTAAGCTTCATAATAATATAAAGACAAATTCATGGCTGATTTCACAGCAGATTTGCAAAGCTTTAGGCCACCATTTCCTTTCTTAGATATTGATCCAAGCATGGTGGCATTAAGCCAATTCACAGAAGTCAGTCAAGCCATCCTAGATAATCCAAGCGTGAATAATATTCATAGCTTCATGCCTTTTACTAGTGACAACTTCTTTAGCCATCAAGCACCAGAATTCCCTGGAAACTTAGCTGAAGGTTTTGCTGGTATTTTCCATCAAAACGACCAGAATGTTATGCCAGTTTCTCAGCCCCTTACCACACCTGGAAATGAAAGCGAAATCCAAGAAAGCAAGAAGAGAAAAGCTATGGATGTGTCTGCAAGCAGTTCTATGAACTCATCTCCTCAAGTTTCTGAGAGTGGGAGTAAGAGGAGAAATGTAAATGTATTAAATAAACTGTCAAATTCTACCTTTCTTGTTACTGTTTGTTTGTTTTGAAGTTCGATTTTTGTTCATTTGTTGGGTAATAGAACCTGATGAGCTGATTATGTGCTTTCTGATTACAGAGCTCAAGAAGGGGAAAGGGAGTGAAAAGCAATGAGGATGGGAAACCAAAAGACGTTGTTCATGTTAGAGCTAGGAGAGGTCAAGCCACTGATAGCCACAGTTTAGCAGAAAGGGTAACTTTTCGAAAGCCCAAGATGGAATTCAAATAGGATAATTATACACAAGTGTCTGTATTGATCATCAATTAATTTATATTGATCAGCCAATACATATTTATTGGTCTTACAGTATGTCTTAAATGACATAGAGATTGATAGATTTGTTTGATGTAACCCAGGTTAGAAGAGGAAAAATCAATGAAAGATTAAGATGCTTGCAAGATATAGTGCCTGGCTGCTACAAGGTTTGAAGAAAAACAATGGCCAACGTCAATCTATTGTAAAACAATTTTCTCTTGTTGAAAAGTAATTTTTCTTGCTAATTGTAACTAGTTCGTTGGTTATTTTATAGACGATGGGCATGGCAGTAATGTTGGATGAGATAATTAATTATGTCCAGTCCTTGCAAAATCAAGTTGAGGTGAGTTGATGCTTCCCAAGTTCTGCAAAGCATATGCTAACAGTAAAAGGTGCCTTCAGTGTCCTGACACTGACATCTTTTTCCTCTTTTCCTCTTCGTTTTTGAACTCAGTTTCTATCCATGAAGCTCACTGCAGCAAGCACATTCTATGACTTCAACGCAGAAACAGATGCTATTGAAACAATGCAGGTGCATAGAAAAAATTAAGAAATAAAAACTATTATGGCCTTCTTAGGCTTATAAAATGCGTATTATGTTTTCCTTTCTCATAATTCATGTTGAATGTTGTATATGCTTCAGAGGGCAAAAGCACAGGAGGCAAAAGAGCTGCAAAGAGCTAGGAGAGAAGGATCCGGAGTGCTAGCTCACATCCACTCAACATGGTCCCCCTGACTTTAATTTTTGGATGTTACTCCTCGTTTCCAAACAACACATGAAGATTCTCTATATCTCTTAACTGTTGCTGCTATTATTATTACTATTATTATATTTTTTTTAACTTCCAATATCTAAAGATTAGATCCCACTTCATGCAATATAGCAAGCACAAGTGGCGTAATTGTTCACGACGTCAAACTTGGTCTGGAATACAAATTTATTTACGAGAGCCTTCTAGACTCGTTTCTTCTCTTTGTATGTCGTTGGCTTTTCTTTTTTATTTTGCAAATGCCTACGGAATGTGAAAGTTTTTTTACCACATGTTTACACCAGATGATTTGATAATATTTAACAAAAATCAATTAATAACCAAATAAATAAAAAATGCAAAAAACTTAAATGCATAAGGTAATTACCTTACTAAGAAAAAACCTTCGAAAGAACTCTTCAAAAAATTAAAAGGAAAAAGAAAACCTTCTGGGATAGCCAAACACAAAATAAATAACTTTTTTTTATTTGAATTATTATAAAAGGAGTATCTTTAAATGCCATCTTTTTGTGTCTATACTATCTTATTTGATGAGATAATGAATCATGTTATATTTCCTATCATAGCAGCTTGCAAGCATAAATGATAATCTTTAAATTGTTATTATCCTAACTGTAATCTCTAATTGTTAACATTTCATGTAGAAACTCTTCTTAGAAATCTAGAGGCTCTTCAACTTTTTAAAAATTAATTCTTCTCAAGAATTTCCTTTAAGAGTATGCACTACAAAACTTTATGTAAACTTCTTAGCTAGTGGGTACACTCGTTTTAATATAATTAATGCTTTAACATTTTGAAATTCTTCTCTAAATCACACATCACTATATCTTTTCTTCAGGCTTTCTTATATATATATTTTATATGATAAGAATAAAAATCATTTTCAAGTTTTTATCTATCACATTGGTAACAAACTATAATGTGTTTTCTAGTCTATTATATTAGTAACAAACTATAATATGTTTTGTAGAATATATTCAGATAACTTTTCATACTTTATCTGAACTTATCTCTTAAATAATATAAACTAATTAGATAATTATAAAGAAGATAATGTTAATTAATCTTGATAAACTTCTATCTTAGCCAAAAAAGAATTTTACCAACCATAAAAATATCTCCACTAATCTAAGCCAACAACATGACATTCATATCCTCTCTTTTTTGCCCGATTTGTGACAAAACATATAAAAATAGTATAGCAAGCATTAAGTTCAAATCAAATAGAAATTCTTGCAAATACAATTAGTTAGCATGTAAGATGCTCAAAAAGTTCTTTCACACAAAATTTTTAAATAGTTATTCAAATAAAAATGCTTATGCATGAACTTCATATTTAAAGTATTACATGTAAGCATAGAAGTTCCTATGCTTATCCCAAATATTACAAACTATTAAAATCAATTTAAGATTTAAAAATAAAAAGAATAGAATAATAAAAGGAGTAGTAAATATCAATAACGTTATAATCTAAGCATCTCCTCCTTGATTTGGCACTAATCAAGGTTCTCATCATTTTTATTTTCCACAATCATATGATGAATTTGTTAAACATTCAACCTTAATTGTGCAAACATGTCATTAACTTATACCACATCTTGTTGGTTACTAGAGAGCAACTTGTCAACTTCTTTAGTTTTTTATCTCACTTTCCTATAAAATTTTCAAACTTATTGGTTAAAAACTATAAATGTTGTATGATAAGTGAAACTAATGAGTTGGTTGAGATAAGGTGGACTTATCAATAAAAGGTCTTTTCTTGCAACCATAACTTCAAATTTCACAATAGTTACAAAAGAAATTTTATCACATATTTTCATTATAGATTTAACATCTCTTAAGGGAACCTTAACAAGAATAGCTACTCTAGTGATTAGACCCCTAAAGGACAAACTTAATTCCTTGTTAGAAAAAGCTTTTTGAATCACATCTATAAAATATGAAGCAAGATCAATGAGTACACTAGTCGAAATGGCATAAATAAATTGTGCCTTTTCAGTAGTAAGTTTTATGTGTCTAAGAATTAGATATAAGTTGATTAGGATAATTTTTGCTAGTAGTCTATAAGGTGCCACCATTGACTTCATATGTAACCTTTGTGAATTAGCAATCCATTTAGGTTCATTAGGTCCTATAAATAGATTATTTATTTTGGTTTTGGATGGTGTCCCAGTTCCTTTGAAAGAAAAACCTAAATTATTAACCTTAGACATGTCATACAAGTCTCCAATGATAAAGAGCGACAGGGTGAGGGTTTGACCTCTTATTTGGAAGTGACTAACTTTTCAACTAAGTCAAACAGGTCATAGCTAACATAAAATTCCTTTATAATTTCCACATAAAGAGCATATACCTCGTCGGTCAACTTTTCTCATTTTTTTTTCTAAAGAGCTTTCCAAGAAAATCAAAGGCAATATCAAATAAATCACTTATAAATATCTCACATTCTTTTAACACATTATTTCTTAAGAAGTTGATTATGTATGCCTTTTCTGCCTCTAGTGAGGTAAAATGCTTCATCTTAGTAAAATGTGGTTCAAGTTTTGATGAACTAGTCACGCATTTGCCTTTCTCATCAGTATTTTAAATCTTGTAAGGCTAAACACGAGTTTTCTTATGAGATAAGGTCTCATGCTTTTATTCATCCGAGGAGCTTGAAGAAGGTGGTACAGGTTTCTTTTGTGCTTTCATCTTATACCAACCTTATATAAATTAACATAACAATCACCAATAATGTTTTCAAGAAATTTCAAGATTCTTGCTTTTCAACCTCACATAAAATCCAACATGTTCTCTTGTTAGATGAAGATATAATCTTCTCACCATATTTCTTGAATGATGTTGAATACAAGATTAAAGAGAAGGTTTTAAATAAATATTGAAGAAATTATCAGGAATATCAAAAGAGAAAAGAGACAAAAGGTTTTGCCTTGAAAATAGGCAAAACAAAGACTTTAAGTCAAGATAACACAAAAAAATAATTTGATTGAAGCTTACGGTGAAAATAGATATAATAATGCAATATTAGACAAAGGCTCTATTTCTTTTCTTTTTATTGATAAGGTCAACTAGCTTTTTCTCATTAAAACATATCATTTGGTTGTTTAAAGACCTTCTTTGAACCCTAAAAATCTTCTTTGAACCACTAATCATTTAAAAAAAAAAAGCTACATCATTCAAAGATATAGAGCTTAATAAGGCAATCTAATTTTTAGCCTAAAAACACTTATAATTGACAATTTTAAAAAGAAATATTCATCATAATGGTCAATCTTTGTTCATGAAAGCATATATCTTTATTTGACCAAATAGATACATGAGTGTATGAATAAATAAGCATACCATTCTATTTTTTTTATTTTAATTTGAACATCTATATACATTGGTAAAATATGCTTAGCAGGGTTGTCAATAATATACATTGAAAGTCAAACTTTATATTAGGGCCTAGATATGTGAACATTTATTATTCCTAACATAAACTTTAATTCATTCAATAACATGATTATGAAATTGTTTGTCTATTTTCATGATAAAGTGAATCAAAACTAGCTTTAAACACAATGTTGTCACTATAAATATGAATAATGAATGTTTCCTTACCTGTTTTTCTTATAAAGAGTGTCTTGTCAACAGAAAGTTCTTGTGATTGTTTGCATATAGTTAGCTCATTTTTAAGTGCTTTGACTTTCCTAAAAGATCTAGATATCTCTACTTCTAACAACTTGTTACCATATTGTTCTTCTCATTCTCCATACATGTTAGTTTATTAAACAATTTCTTATTTAATTTCTTGACTTTCACTACTTCTTCATACAAGTTGTTATAAGCTTCTTACAAGCTTAGTTTATAATCGGCAATAAAAAAAAATATATGAATCACTATAATTATTGATAGTCTAATTTGTATCTGAATCACACGACATGTCAGTAAATCCATTAACAATGTTAGAAAGAGTAACAAAAAACACATTCATTATCAAAAAATGAATTAGAATTTTTCATCACTTAAGGTGGCATTAAAAGCTTCTCCTTAATTTCTTTTCAAATTATGACATTCACTTCTCCTATGACCATATCCTGAACATTCAAACACTTGACTATTTTCATAAATTTAGTTTTGATTGCGCTTTTATTTTCTAATTCATTTCTTTTGACAAAATCATTTATCTTTTCTACTTTATCAATTTTCTTCTTATTAACCATGAATTTTCTGAATTTCTTAGTTATAAAAGCTATATTGTAATTATTAAGATTACCATCAAAAGAGTAATGATGTTTTTCTTAGAAGATTTAAGTGTAATAAACTTATTTTTCCTTTGATAAGACAATGTAGATTCATATATTTATAGTTCTTCAACATGTATATTATTAAGATCCTTACTTTCTTTAATGGCTATTACCTTTAGCCAAAATCTTTCAAGTAAGGATCTTAGAATTTCCCTTATAATCCGTGTGTCCTTAACTTTATCTCTTGAATCCAACTTGGAATTCACAATATTATTAAGTTTAGCATAAAACTAATTAAAAGATTTATCTTCGAACATTCTAATTTCCTCAAACATTAAGGTTAAAATTTGTAATTTGAATTTTTTTTTAAAAATTTAGTTCCCTCACGAGTAACTTTAAGAATATCTCAGGCTTTCTTAGTTATTTTACACATGGATATTTTTTAAAACTCATCAGGAGAAATCACCATAAATGTAACATTCAGGCATTTGTTATTTCAATTATAATTAGCAGCAGCATCTTTATTCCATTTTTTCAAAAAGAGTTTTAGGTTTGATCAACCTTTGCTCTATTTAGTGTCATACTTTCTCATCTAGTGATTTGATAAAGGATTTTATTCTAACCTTCCAGTAGGCATGGTTCTCATAATTAAATTATGGTGGTGAATTTAGTATTAACATCTTCAATTAGAAAAAAATAGATCTCACTCTTATAAAGTGGACTTGCTATGATACCACTTAAAAGTTTGTTTTCTTGTTTATCACCTCTTAACAAATGATCAGATAACACTTTGTAAACATTGATAAGTAACCAAATAAACAAATAATACAAAAAACTTAAATGCCCTATAGAGCAGTCAAAACCTTTTAAAAAACTCATTAAAAGATTAAAAAAAATTAATATCCTACAGAGTAGTCAAAACCAAGATAAATAATTGTTTCACTAGTTTGAACAATTACAAGAAAAGTATCTTTAAGCACAACCCTTTATGTCTATACTACCTTACCTAATAAGACAGTAAACCATGTTATATCTCCTACCGCATTAGCTTTGTAGTACATCTAACGATCTTTAAATTATTGTTATCCTAACTAGAATCTCTAATTGTTTCACTAGTTTGAACAATTACAAGAAAAGTATCTTTAAGCACAACCCTTTATGTTTATACTGCCTTACCTAATAAGACAGTAAACTATGTTATATCTTCTACCGCATTAGCTTTCTAGTACATCTAACGATCTTCAAATTATTGTTATCCTAACTAGAATCTCTAATTGCTAACAATTCGTACAAGAACTCCTCCTAGGAGTTTACAAGCTTTCTAACTCTTCAAGATTCAATTCTCCTTAATAATTTCTCATATACTCCTTGTATGTCAAGAGTATGTGCTACAAAAGTTATGTAAACTCTTTAAATGATTGGCATACTTGCTTCAATGTAATTGATACTTTTACATCATGAAACTCTCCTCTAAAGCACACAATGCTCTCATTTATTTAGACTTAACTTGCCTTATATACATGTATTATGTAATACGGATAAGGATAAGGATAATTATCAAGTTTTCTAGTCTGTCATATTGGTAATAAACTGTTAATATATTTTACAAAAATACTACTAAAGTTATTTTTAGATAATTATTTCTATTTTATTTAGACTTATCTCTTAATAAATCTAAACTAATCAAATAATTACAAAGAAGATAATGCTAACTAATCTTGATAAACTTCTCTATTAGCCAAATTATCTTTCTAACAATCATAAAAAGATCTTTACTAATCTAAGCCAACAAAATGACATTTATAGAATGGATACTATTTTATTGAAATATACAAGGTCTACAAATAAGGCTTCACCAAATTAGATTAAGTCCAAGAGAAATTAAGAAAATATTCTTTAAACATAACCTCTTGAATTGAGCTTCACACTCTGCTACAAAAACATTTAAATTTTAAGTTGTTGATAGTGCTTTACCCAAGTCATTAAATGAAAAGGATCTCTCTTATTATTATACATTTCAACTTAACATATTCATGAAACATGGACCGCACTCATCCCTATATCTATATAGAGTTAATGATAAATAGCCACTAACTAATATAACATGATGAAATTAGCCTAAACATCTCATTGACAAAAAAATCCTATAATTCTTGATAGTGTTAATCTCAAATTTATATATATATATATATGATCTTTTTATTCTTATCTGAAATGATATTTTTTTTATCTGAAATGAGATTCAGGCATCACATAACCATCTTCCTATCATCAAAGCATGCTTTGATTGAGTCTTGAAAAATAAAAAGCAAGGTCACATATCTGAGGGTACTCCAACTCGTTCATCAAAACTAAAAGTTTAGCTAAAAGTTCAAGCAAAATTTATAGTTTTGATAAACGAGTGGCAGTACCCTCATATATATATATATATATATATGTTGAACATAAATCTACTTGATTAAACCTGAATAGGTGTGATAAATAAATGTTATTATCACTAAATCATTGCAATCTGGTAATTTTTATTTAGATTTTTTAGGCAATATGATAATTATTTATTGGAGTCGACATTGAAAGCGATTAATTCATAATTTCTAGTTCCGGTGAAGCTAATTTAATTTATCGTGCTTGATGGTCAATAACATAATATATAAATTTTTGCAAAGATATTTTTTTATTTAATTTGTCTAGTTTGGTAGAGCTTGAACAAGGTTTCATGTTTAAACTATTTTTAGGTCTATTTAGCATCTCCAATAGTCATGAGATATCATGCTTTTAGAGATTTTGAGATTCTATTTAGCATAATTTTCATATGTAATCAACTAATTGGCTAGTTAAAGAATTTTTAAAAATCAGTCGATTGACTCATTTATTGTTTGTCTTTGTAGTCTGTTTTTGTCGTTTTTTTTTATTTTTTTAATACAATTAATCTTATTAAAAATTCAAAATCCTAGAGAATTATTTATTATTTTTATTAAATATGTCATGGCGATTCAATCTTGAAATCTTCTAATTTAAATTTTTATTTAATTTAAATTTAAAATTAAATTATATTGAAGTTGTTTGATATGATTCAATTAACTTGTTTAATCCAAAAATAACCTATATGATTGTTAAAACAATATAAGGATAAAATTGAGGGGGAAAAACAAAAGAAAAAAAAAGGGATGGAGGGAGGGATGGAGGGGCTTAAAAAACTGTTTATATATATGATATGAAGATGCATTAAGTTTCTAGGTTTTTTTAGTATAGTTGGATAATATGAAATATGTTTTTCCGACAATTGTTTTATTTTTTATTTTAATAAGAAAGCACAATTCTACGAAGACCTGGAATTATTTACTTAAGTAGTCGTGGTAAGGAATGTGGACTTTTTATTCGGACATAGTGAATTCTCTCAAATGTATTTATTAATTTCAGTTTCTTTAGTAGAAAGAGCATGATTCCACCTGGGATTTTTATTGAACCACAAGACATCGATTCACAGGAGCACACACTGTCCTCTGCTGACCAGGTGCCTACCAAGTATCCTTTCTACACTGCAGAGACGAAATGCTTGATTCATGGACGCTGTTTTCGATAGAATAACATGCATTTTTGTATTTCTTTAGGTATCTTTCTCATAGACTGTACAGTTTTTTCCTTTCAATATAATTACTTTTATCTAATAAAAAATCAGGATGAAGATAAATTGATTTCTTAAATCCCGGTATGTGAATGAAGATGAGAAGACATTGAATTAAAATTTTAGATTATGCTCAAGGAATTGCATCTCTGTATGAGATGCTAAGTTCCAGTAGACATGCCTTAGACACGAGTTAGGGGTTATTGCAGTCTTTAGTTCATGACTTCTGGACCCCCAAGCACTGTTTTAGTGGTTCTTTGGTTTTTGCTAACTATATATGTCTACAGGCCATGCTTTCTCTCCAATGATGCAACGGAGAATTTTGCACTCTGTCATAGCACAACATGTGCTTCTTCTTTTTCTTGTAGACCGAAGAAAAGATTTAGACATAGTTCGGTACATGCTTGAAACCATGTTTTTTAAAATTAAAAAAATTATTAAAAATTATTATGTTATGTTTTCGAACCGTTTTGATATACTGATGTTAAAAATATTTTTAAAAAAATATTATTTTAATATATTTCTAAATAAAAAATATTTTAAATTATAATCGTTACAATAATTCTAAATATATTTTTAGAACAGTGTGTCTAAGTGAATTCAATAAAATATTCTTTTATTATTTTATATATATATATAGAAGGATTATTATCTTCCAGCATGCTAGAGATCTGGATCATGCAGAAAAATTAGGAATGTAGCCTGAACCATGTGAATAGAGAAACCTTTTTCTCTTTGTTGGAACACAGCCTCATGTACAATAGTTCTAACTGTACAATAAGGTGCTCGTAAAGACAAATTTCTATAAAGTTGGAGCCCATGTTGTGTCGGGTAAGTAACACATCAATTATTGGCATCAACTTGTAGGAAAATTATGTCTGTCTGTAAAACAATAGGTTTGCTGTTCAATTTTGATACAAATTAATTAGAGTTCCATGTCACAAGAGACCCAAGATCCTTGGTGCAAATACGCGTAAAACCAATCGGGGACAAATTTTGGTATTGGCATGTCATGATTCGTTGAATCTATATGATGAATCAAAAGGGAAAAAAAAAAACAAAGGGATCCCACAAAATTAAACAGTTACTTAAAATCTCATCGATGGTGCTGATCCATTAAGTGAATGATTGGAGAGGAGAAGCTTTTTTTGTATTTTTTGGTTCTTAACAGTTCATGACATATTGAGAGGGAGGAGAAGGCTGATAGATGCATTGCACTCAGCAAAAATAAGAGACAACGGAAGACAGCTTAAATGGGACATGGTATGCCCAGAAGAGGATAGGCAATGTGGGTTCTTCACCATCTCAATATGATAGAGCTCTCATGGAATATGAATCCTTAAAGCCACTTTTGCTCTACACTTAAATATCTCTTCTTTGTAATTCTGAAGTATAGCTTGATTGAATTTTAAATTTACTTCTCAGAAATTACTAATTTAAGTATTATAATTTTTAAATTATTATATATATATATATCTTTCTTTGACCCCCTTTTGACCAAGCTTTTTGCTTGTCTCCTGGAGCATGCATGAACAAGGGGTGGGTAGGGAACTCAGATGGGTCCCTTGATGCCCAAATGGATAGTGCCATGTACTCGCAATCTAGGTCGAGGGTCACAATTTAGGTGAAGTTGGAGAGAGAAGCAGCAGCTAATATGGGCAAGTTCAGGGATCCAAACACAGTGGGCTCATCCTCGAGGCTTCCGAAGTGGAAGAGGTTGTTAGCAAGTCAGGGATCAATTTCTGTAATATCACTGAGTCACCAGTCACTGCTTTTGCAAGATCATGTAGACATTCATGCATTTTACAAATCCTTAAGCTTATGCACTAAGCACACTCAATGTTTGATTAGAAGTTAGAGCATAACTACGAGGAACAGGAAAAAAAAAAAAGAATATACAATAGAAGCAAGCATGCTCATGTCATCAGGATAGTTGCTAGCACCTCTACTGCTGCTGCTTCCTTGGAATAGAAAATCTAAAGATGGGGGCTTTTCTATATTAAATAGTTTTTAGGTCCTTATTTTTTACAATAAATAATATTTATTTCTAAAATGAGTTTTTTTTAATTAAATTCTTGTGTATCTTGATCAAAATTAGTCAAATATTTTAATAATTTTGATTGTAAATTCGGTAAATTAAATGGGTATATCCATTTAAAAAATAAAATTTTTATTTTCTGTAACAAGCATATGATGTATCTATCATTGGAATTTTCTTCTTTTTTTTTATTTTTAATTTATTTTTTATTTTCTGTAACAAGCATATGATGTATCTATCATTGAAATTTTCTTTCTTTTTTTATTTTTAATTTATTTTCTTTATTTTAAAATAATAAAATAGCAGAAATAAAAGACTGAAGTGATCACTTGACTGCTAAACCGATAATATATGATATTATAGCAAATAAAAACTTTATTAAAATAATACTTAAAGCAAAAGGTAGTTCAATAACCTAATGAAAAAAATATAACAAAATTATAAAATAAAGGACATATGAAAGCATTACCTTGAAAAATCGGATGGAGCATCACTCAAATTTTTCACTCCTGCTGTTTTTTGTTTTGAAATTAAATCCAAAACATTTTGAAAATGTAAAACTGAATAATGCTATGATCACTGATTAATATTTAACTCTAATAACCTCACCTTTTTATTTAAAAATAAAAATAAAAATAAAAGAAAAGAAAAGAAAAGATGCTAAGAACAAAGATAGTCAAGGGAATGATGAGAAGAGAGTTCTCAAATTAATTTTTGATTTCTTATTTTGCTTTTTTGAAAATCCAGACTTTACCAAAGATTAAGTGGGTTGTAAAGCATCGAGACAAATCGGCCATGGGCATCACGCTTGGGGTTTTATGGGCTGCGACCTTGCCATCTTTCTGATGACATGGTTTTAGTTCCTTCACTCAAATCTAATTCGGGGTTAATTCGGTTAAAAAATCAAGTATTGAATTATATAGTTAATTCATTTCAATTTAAATTAACTTAAAAAAATTTATAAAAATATAATTTTAATTTTAATATTTTATATGAGATAAATTAAAAAAATAATTTATGTAAATATAGATTAGACATGTTATAAATAATAAAGTTTAAAAAAATTATTTTAATAGGTTTTTTATCTTATATTAAAAAATATATAACTTCTTTCTGAATATAAAATATATATACTAAATTATTTTAAATTTTATATTAAAAAAATATTTTTTTCCTGTGAATATAGAATATATATACTAAAAAGTTTTAAATTCTATCTTAAAAATATAAAATTTTCTTCTATTATTTATATAATAAATTTTAAAAATAATTAAATAATTAACTAAAAAATATTAAAAAATTATGAATTTTTAGCTAAAAAAATACATTTAAAAAAAATTAAATCTTAATTAATTTTTATCAAGTCACCCAAATCACACATCAACCCGATAATTATCAAGGTTTTTACTCATTCTAATTTTTTATTTTATGATAAAAAAAAAATTAAATCAGTCCAATTAGCGGGTTAAGTAGATGCAAGTTTAATAGTTATGGTAAAGACTTTATTTTTCTAGCAAAGTACATCTGTGGTCCCGGAGTAGTCGGCTTCATTCATTTTAAGTCTTAAATTAGAACTTTGGGCATGTCAAAACCCATGCTCAATTTAAGATCACACATGATCCCTTCTTTCGTTTATATATGCATGCCATATAAAAATGTCTTCAGCTTTTCTGACAATAAATAAAATAACATATATATATATATATACACACTCTTCTTTTCTTTTAATTTTTGAATTGTAAAAACTATAAGAAAATAATATAAAAATGAAAAAGTTGAAATTGTCTCGGAATTCCATAAAAGCAAATAAATTGTGCATAATTTTTTTATTTTTTTTTTTTGAGATTCCTCCTATTTTACTACTAAAGACAAAAGGAAATTGAAACTAGGCATGAATGAGAGAGCTTTTTTTTTTTTTTTGTCTCCCTCTCATTTCCACTATTTGCTTTGAGAAACTCTTGCTGGTTGGCATGTGAAACTGGTGGATGCCAGATAGGAGAAGATCCATAATGAGGTAAGAGATAGTGTGGGATGTGGAAGATGACATAGAAGTGAACAATAGGTAGCATAATAATGAAAATTTGTATAGGAGGTTGCTCGGCTTTTTTGGGTCTTAAGGCTTGTAAATTTTATATGGGCCTGGTTATCCTTTTAATTTGTTTTCTCTTTATGGATTTTATTTTACCTATGTTAGGCTTCTTATCAAAATAAATGAGAGGAAAAATAAATGAGATTCGTTATCTTTTTCTGTAGATATATGTGCCAAATGCCTGAAAAAAGAGAACTAAGCTACAAAGTTACAAGGGGGCGTATAAGAATATAATAATGGTTTTAGTTTAAAATATTTTTTATTTGAAAATATATTAAATAATATTTTTATTTAAAAAAATTATTTTTAACTTTAATACATCAAAATAATTTGAAAATATTAAAAAAATTAACTTTAAATAAAAATAAATTTAAATTAAAAAAAACACAATTTCAAACATGTATCTAAATATTACCTAAGACATTCCGCCATTCAATTATATTAGAGAAATTGAATAAGATAAAATTATTAGCATAATAACCTACACCAAGATTTGACAAGTTGAATATACAGCACTTTTCAAATAATCAATATCAAAATAAAATCTATATAAAATAAAATGTTATATTCAAATGAGAAAGGATAAAAGAAGTTTGAGCATTTAAACCACTCAAAAAAGAAACATATCGTGGAATATATATATATATAGTAAGCTTTTAAACGATATCTATTTTTTTAAAAAAACATTACTATTTTTTAGATTCTCAATATCAAAGGTCTTATAAGGATATACATGTTTCTTAATAAATGGATTGCCCCATCTTGATCTTAGCTTTGTAGGGAATAAATAGAGTTGAGAATTCTAAAACAAAATTTTTTTACCAGTATCAACTTTCTAACAATTTTTCACAAGTTTCGCAGAATGCATGCGTGTCCATAAACATGGTGAACCAATAAAATCTATTTTAAAAAATTTTTACAACTGTCTTTTATGACAAAAAAAAATAGCTCTTACATGCTTTATAATGACAATATTTAATGACACTACTTGCCTCATTGTCAAGAATGAATCTTTGAAATATTTGATCAAGACAATATTTGAATAAGTTAGGGTCATCCCAATAAAAGTTCTTCATTTCGTTCAAAAACTTTTCTTTGTCTTGGGCACTCCAATCAACTAGCAAATCTTCTAAAGTAAGAAAATTGATATTTTTATCATATCAAGGCATTGGACTAAGAGAAAGTAAGGATTCATCAAGAATGTAATAATCGATTGGTGTGATGTCAGATTTTGAATTTGTTCACTTTTGATAAAAGATTCGCATCAATATATTCAGTGCCTTTTTAGATCTTGGACTTTATATGAAGTTGTAGGTCTATGTCTTACCTTTCTATCCATATAAATTAGATCTAAATCTTAGTCTATAACTCTAGATATGACCCAATTACCGAATAGTGTTCCGGTTTGGATTGCACCGACATCTCTTTTCTAAGTTTGGTCATCTCTTTATCCTTTTAATTTCAGTTCTTAAATTCATAAATCAATCATTTTATCTATGTGATAGGTCTGCATTTAAAATGAATATTTACCATAAATTAAAGGTATCTTATATTATTAGATATATTATTATAAAACATGTTTTAGTTAAGAAGTTATTGATACTTCAAGTGCAAAAATAATGATATAAAACCTTGATAAAAATACACTTTTAAGTATCAATCATAAGATTCTTTCAATTTTATGTTCTACAATAAAGCAAGAAATTATAGGATAACTAGGGTCTTTATATTTTAAAGCATTATTGTTATGAAGAATAACACTTACTTGTTCGGCTAAAAAAGTTTTATTTTTCACATTCAGTTTCCTCTTTACACTGCATCTAAGAAAGGTATATTGCTCCTTACATTTGCATTGTATACTACTTGCATTTGCATTGTATCGCTCCTTAGGATTTCGTTGTGGTTGAGATGGAAACTTACCTTTCTCTTAAAAACTGAGAGCAGATGTCAATTTTGCAAGAGTATCTTTAAAATTGTTATGTTTTGAGCAAGTTGAGTATTGATTGTCTTTTACTTTTCAATGAATGCATGCAATGTTTCCTCAAGATTTCTTCTAGGAGGTGGAGCATAAGGAGGTGCATATCTATAAGAATTTTAGAAATTATAGTGTGCTTGAAACAATGGTTATAAAGTTTGTATATTGTTATTATCACTCTTTCAACTAAAATTTAGGTGATTTCTCCAACCAGGACTGTATGTTTGCGAGCATGGGTTATTGTTGGCCATTTAAAAATTGTTTAAAGCATGAGCTTGTTTATAAAGGCATTCCTTAAAAAAAGGCAAGGTTGGATAGTTATTGGTTGGGTGTTCATTAGTTTCACATATTTGACACACAATATTTTCAAGGAATTTTAATTGATCACTATTGTTCAATTATAATGCTTCGAATTTTCTAGCTAAAGATGCAAATTTAGCTTGAAGGTCCTGATCTTCCCTAAGATTGTACATACCTCCACTAGATGTATAAGGTAAAGTTTTACTCGATGCCTCAAAAGTACCCGCGGTGTCCTAATTTTAAGCATTTTCAGCTAACAAGTCTAAGTACTTCATTGCTTCATCAGGGTATTTATCTTCAAAAGTTTCATTGCACATCAATTCAACCATTTGCCCATCTCTAGGTGTTAACCCTTCATTAAAATATGAAACCAATCTGCATGCTTCAAAATCATGATAAGGGTAAGTATTTAACAAGTCTCGATTCCTAAGCCAATATTGGTAAAATGTTTTTCCTGATTTTTGAGTGAAAGTAATGATTTATCTTTTAAAAGAGTTTGTTCTATGAAATGAGAAAAACTTCTTTAAAAATTGTTGTTGCATTTCATCTCAAACAGTAATAGATCCCAGTCTCAAATTTTGCAACCATGTTTTAGCTTTATCTTTTAATGAAAAAGAAAAAAAAACTTTAATCTGATGGTGTTTTTGCAATAATTTGAATTATTATATGTGTTAGAGACCTCTTCAAATTCCTTTAAATGCAAGTATAGATTTTTCAATTCTAAGCCATGAAAAGAAGGTAAAAGTTGAATAATACCTGACTTAAAATTAAAATGAGATGCATCAAGAGAAAAAACTATGCATGATGGTGCACTTGTTCTTGTGGGATTTATGTGGTCTCTGAGTGTTCTAGCACGGTTATTCTCATTATTCTCATTATAAAGTGATTGATTATCTTCTTCAGCCATATTTTTTAAAAATAATGAGAATACCCTACAAAGTTTACCACTTAATGTACGTAACCATGCTCTCATGCATGTGTTGGAATAGAATAAAAGAAAAAAGAAAACAAAAGAAGAAGAAACAAGAGAAAAAAATAAAGTTATATACAAGAAGAGTGAAAAAATAAAATAAAATAAATAGTATAATGTATAAAGAACTTAACTCCCCGACAATGGCGTCAAAACCTTGACATGACTAAAAGATTGATGTCTTCTCCCAATTGTAGGAGTGTCGAAGTAATAAATAACCCTGCAAGACTAGGGTCGAACCACAAGGAGGTTAATTGTACAAATTATAAATAATAACAATAGTAATAACAACAACAACAACAACAATAATAATAACAATAATAATAATAAAGAAAAAGAAGGAAAAGAAGAAGAAGATAGTGAGAACTTTAAGCTAGAATATTAATGTAAAGATTAAACAATGATAATAATAAATATCAAGGTTAGACGATCCATTAATGGTATGTCAAATAAGTATAGTATAAACTTTTATTATTCAATTAGAAACCACAAACAAAGAGGTTCCAATCAGATAATAAATTGTTAACATGATTACATTAGTCATCTTATTCGATTAATGCTAATACTTATAAATCTCATCACGCATTCATGATTATAACTTATGTTAACAACAAATCAAGTTCCTTTCATAGCTCAGGTGTTGGTTATACCATACAGTATGTGCTATGAAAGTGTCAAACATTTATTGTGCCAAGCATTTGTTGTACCAAAGTATTATACAACATAAATCAAGATTAGTCATTTAACAAGCAAAGTATTAAAGAGTGAACAAGATAACAAATATAAAACATATTAGTATTAAACATTAAAGTCCATATTGAGTTTACATTATACTTATTCTCACACCATTAGTGTAACTTTTTTACGTTAACATAACAAACTTAGCTAAATATAATGAATAAAAGAAAAATAAATAAACAAAATAAGAACATAAATAAAAAAAATTTAACTAAAGGAAAGGAATTGAAAGGTATAAATTTGATATTAATGAAAGCAAAACTTAAACATTATAAAAATACGAAGAGAAAAAGCAAGAGCGTGATCTTGATATGGAAACCAAGATGCGTAAATGCATGGCAAATGCCCCATTTTATAGGCCAAAATTAAGAACTATTAATTTAATGACTAATTGATGAGTGAGTGGTCAACTCTTGACTTGATGATAATCCTTATCTTCTCTTGTTTGCCCAAAACATCATTGATAACGTCATAATTTAACCACTTAACATATGAAAGTTATAGAAAATTGTCTCAGATTTCAAAAAAAAATGGATGTCATTTGAATTTTTAGAACTTCAGATATAGGCCAAACACTAAACAGTGCACGGGCTATATGACAGATTCAGTTTTTTTTGTTGTTGCTATAATTTAGACTTAAAAATAGCCTTGTTAAGTCTTGAGCTTATATGAAAGTTGCAAGCTTATATCTTACCTTTCCATCTATATAAAGTAGATCTAAATCTAACATCCACAGTTCCAGATATGACCTAATTACCAAACAGTATTCCAGTTTGGACTGCACTAACATCTCTTTTTTAAGTTTGGTCATCTCTTTATCCTTTCAATTTTAGTTTTTAAACTCATCAATCAATCCTTTCAATTATGTGATAAGCCTGCATTTAAAATGAACATTTACCATAAATTAAAGGTATCTTATATTATTAGATATGTTATTACAAAGCATGTTTTAGTTAAGGAGTTATTGATACTTTAAGTGCAAAATGATGATATAAAACCTTGATAAAAATGCACTTTTAAGTACTAATCACACCTCCCCAACCAGTTTATTACTAATCCCTAGCAATCAAAGTATTAAAATAGAAAAACAATTTGTAAATTTCATAAAGCAAGGTTTTCATCATTCAACTTCCATTAATCTATACAGATAAACAAACTCTTATTAAATTTATATATTTGCTCAATACCTCTTAAACAAGATATTAATAAATCTTTTTTTTATGCTTAATATATCAACACCTAGTTATAGGGCTTTACTTGGATGAAAACAAAATTCTTGTTCTACTATTTAAAGTTAACTTCCTTGGGTTGAGATTTTTTTTCTTTTTTTTTTGTTTTTTAAATATATATATATATATGTAACTTAAAACACAATGTATCTTTAACCCATGTAACGAGCTTTTAGTTAATGACTCCCAAACCATTTGGTATTAGGGCATTAGGTGTTGAGACACTTCTACGAGCGTCGTAACTCGAGTTGTCAATACTGATTCGTAGATAGTGTAATATTTGATTTTCTTAAATATTTCTTCTCAACCCATGTAATAAATGTTGGGCCAATAACTTCCAAGTTAGTTGACTTTAAGGTATTAGATGTTAAAATACCCTTTCGGCCTTAATTACTTAGGTTAAGGAGGCTACGAAACCAAACTTATCTATATTTTTATTATCATATTTTTTTGCTCTCTTTTTTTCAAATTATATACTATCTTTTTTCCTTAGTTGTTACCTTTAACAAAAAAAAACATAAATAATATAATGATCTAGTGTGCAACCTATAATCATATGTTAAAGTGTTTGTGTGAAAATTAAGGTTTAAGAATGCATGTTAAATGAGTATATAAGTAGAATTAAGTGATAAGAATACGAGAGTTTGTAAACCTGAATATTTCAAGAAGTATTATAAGAGACCTTGTTAAGAATGATTACTAAAATGCGTCTCAAGAGTCACTTTAACAAAAAAGCTCATTTACTCTATCATCCTAGTAACAACAATTTTGCACATGCTTTATGAAGTGGAAAATATAGTTAGTTAATTTTTTTATCAACTACTACCCTCTTCCCCTAACTAAAACGAGATATTGTTCTAAATGTCCTAAAGTAGAAAGATAGAGTATAGAAGACATCACTTGAGATAACAAACACTAACAAAACTCAAACACACTTAAACAAATATAAGAAACAACAAAACATAATAATAAAAGCAAAAGACATAAAGATTCACAAATGAAGACCCAAATCCAATCTAAGCTTTTTATGTTTTTTCTTAGATGACTAATTTATCTTATAGAGGGATCAATTACAGGAATGAAATATTATAGTTGGTCAATCAATTATTCAACAATAGCAGTAAAGATTATAATTTGTCGTGTAAAAGATGTTAGAAATTCTTGTTTCACAACATTATCGAAAAAAGACAACATATCATAATAACCATTAATATTTAACAAACCTATAAGTTTATGGTGAATCTGTAGTTGAGTCCAATAGAAAATATGAAAGATTTTTTTAAATGTGCCCAGACTACTTGGTAAGGTAATCAAGGCATCAACATGGTTAAACATTGCATTCATTCGAGTAGATATTGTAGAGACTTGTAGTTTCTCTCCAATTGTTTTTCCAACGATGTCCCCTTGTGCTAAAGCTTTGGGGATGACCCCTAAAACTTGACTACCTCCTAAAAATACAGCTAATTGACACACCTCGTATTAACCCAAGACTGCCTCCCCTATTCACTAAATAAATCTTTCTCTCAACTAGCACCTAACCAAGATGATTTGTTGATTCTAAAAACTCATTTTCTTTCCCAGAACTAGATCCACCGAAAATAAAAATATTTCTTATATGATGACCTAAGGAACTTGCCATTTCTGCACACTTCCGTATTTGATGAATGTATAGATTAAATAAAAATGAAAGGAAGGAAGAAAGGATTTTATATATAAGAAATTAAAAAGACAGTCATACCACCTATATGTAGGTCAGTCTCACGCACACTTTCTCTCTTTTTATTTTTTTATTTTTTTACAAAGCATATGTATGTACAGACAGTTGTGATTATGGCTCAATATTTTCTTAGTTTTACATCTAATAACGACTTAAACGCTCTCTATGGGTTAAGGATAGACTTCCCATCTAATTTTAAAAAAAATTGGCAAACATGGTCTTTTTTAGTTAGATTTCCAATACTAAGTCGATCATGTTCTTTATGAAAATGGGGTCATAAATCATGAATTACATAATGCACATCTCCACTTGGATGCGATTCAAGAGTGAATAGAAGATTATCTAAAGACTCTTTACTTAGGTCATCCTTAATGAATTGTATTTTATCCTCACGGTTTATAAATATCATTCCTAGAAAAAAACATTGTGCATTACAAGTCCATCTAGCACATCGATGATAGACTTTCAGTTGTTTTATACGACATTTTTTTGCAAAATTGTTTTTACCTATTCTAGGCATGTGTGAAATGAAGAAATAAGAGGACTAACCTGATAATCAAACCTTTTCTTTAATCAACCAGCAAATATATTCAGAAATTCTATAATTTATTAACAACCTTAATCTTACACATCTAACATAGTAAATTTTTGTAATTGCATTATAAGGCAGAGTAGGAAAATACTTTTTTAATTTTTCAAGATTAGTATCCCTTATCAAATAAGAATTGAAAGAGATTTAAAGAATTGCACAAATATATACATAGATATAAGTTATTATAGGAAACTGAAAAAACCAACTTAAGTCATAGAGTACTGTTGTCCGTCATTTGACCAGGGTGAGAGAAACAAGCAAAAATCACTCAAAAAGAAACACAAAAACAATGTGAGAAAAATAAAATAATCACCTTTATCTACAAGATCATTCAAACTAATTGATTCATTTTTACTAGGAAAATTATCAAAGTAAATTTTCAAACGATGTTCATTTTCCTTAAAAACATTGTCATTCATTGAATTCTCAATATCGAAGGCCTCATAAAGATACATATATTTCTTAATAAATGGACTACCCCATCTTGATCTTAGCTCTCTAGGGAATAAATAGAGTTGAGAATTATAAAACAAAATTTTTTCATTAGTATCAACTTTTTGATAATTTTCACAAGTTTTTCAGAATGCATGTGTGTCCTTGGACATGGTGGGCCACTAAAATTCATTTTGAAAGATTTTTGCAGCTGTTTTTTTAGAGAAATAACTTCCATATACTTCAGAATGAAATAGTTGAATGACATTAGTTACCTCACTGTCAGGAATTCATGTTCGAAATATTTGATCAGGATAATATTTGAATAAGTTAGGGTCATCCCAATAAAAGTTTTTCACTTCATTCAAAAACTTTTCTTTGTCTTGGGTACTCCAATCAGTTGGCAAATCTCCTAAAGCAAAAAATTTGATATTTTTATCATACCAAAGAATTCGACTAAGACAAAGTAAGGATTCCTTAGGAAAGTAATTATTGATTGGTATGATATCAGATATCGAATTTGTTGTCACTTTTGATAAAAGATCTATATTAACATTTTTAGTGCGTTTTTCTTCCTCAGAATAAATCATTTGCAAATCTTCAGAATCATCCAACTCATTTATACTTAAAGTAAATTCAAGTTGATCATAAACTAATTCTTTAATATAATTTACTTCTTCTGAATCATTATCACCTCAAAGTTGCTTACAAATATTGAAAATATTCATCTTCAATGTCATGTTTCTAAATGATAGCTTCATCAGTCCATTCCTATAATTAATTAATGTGTTAGAAGTTATAAGAAATGGACGTTCTAAAATAATAGGAAATGAATTTTCAATAGGTTTTGTGTCCAAAACAACAAAATTCACATGATAAATGAATTTATCAACTTGTACTAACACATCTTCAACTATTCCTCTAAGCACTTTTACAGATATATCGACAAGTAAGAGAGTTACAGAAATTGGTTTTCACTCACCTAGATTGAGACTTTGAAATACTGAATATGAAAGTAAATTCACACTAGCTCCAAAATCAAGTAAGGCTCTTTCAATTTTATGTTCTCCAATAAAACAAGAAATTATAGGACAACGAGGGTTTTTATATTTCGAAGCATTATTGTTCTGAAAAATAACACTTGTTCGGCTAAAAAAGCTTTTTTTTTCACATTCAGTTTCCTCTTCACCATGCATAGATCTTTCAAAAATTTAGCATAAGAAGGAACCTGTTTAATAGCATCCAGTAAAGGTATATTGATTCTTACCTCTTTAAAAGTTTCAAAGATTTCAGAGTTGTGATTGACTTTCTTTTATTTGGTCAAGGTATGAGAAAATGAAAGCATTGTTGGGGAATCAGTCTTTTTTTTATATAAATTTCAGATTCAACCCCTTCCTAACTCTTAGAGATTGACTCATCATCTTTCTCATAAGGTTTAAGAGTGAGTTTTTCAATAATCTTACCACTGTGATGAGTAGTGACTAATTTGACTTGATCCATATGTTGGCTTCCAAAACTAATTGTATTTGCATTGTATTACCCATTGGGATTTTGTTATGGTTGAGATGGAAACTTACCTTTCTTTTGAAAACTAAAAGCAGATGTCAATTTTACAAGAGTATCTTTAAAATCTATCATGTTTTGAGCAAGTTGAGTATTGATTGTCTCTTACTTTTTAATGAATACATGCAATGTTTCATTAAGATTTTTGCTAGGAGGTAGAGTATAAGGAGGTGCATATCTTTAAAAAATTTAAAAATTATGGCGTGTTTGAAATGGTGGTTGTAAAGTTTATACATTGTCATTATCACTCTTCCAACTGAAATTTAGATGATTTCTCCAACCAAGTTGTATGTTTGTATGGATTATGGTTGGCCCTTTGAAAACTGTTTAAAGTGTAGGCTTCTTCATAGAGACATTACTTTAAAATATAGGCAAGGTTGGATAATTATTGATCGAGTGTTTATTTGTTTCACATATTTGACACACAATATTTTCAATAGATTTTAATTTACCACTCTTTTTCAATTCTAATGTCTCGACTTTTCTAGCTAAAGATACAAATTTGGTTTGAAAGTCATGATCTTCCCTAACGTTGTATATACCTCCACTAGATGTATGAGGTGTTTTACTGGTGCCTCATAAGTACCTGTAGTGTCCTAATTTTGAGTATTTTCAGCTAACAAGTATAAGTACTCTATTGCTTCATTAGGGTCTTTATCTTCAAAAATTTCATTGCACATCAATTCAACCATTTGCTTATCTGTAGGTGTTAACCCTTCATAAAAATATGAAACCAATCTTTATGTTTAAAAATCATGATGAGGGCAAGTATTAAGCAAGTCTCGATACCTATCCCAACATTGGTTTTTGAGTGAAAGTAGTGACTTGTCTTTTAAAAGAGTTTATTCTTTGAGATGGGAAAAACTTCTTTAAAAACTACTGTTGAATTTCATCCCAAGTACGAATGAATCCTGGTCATAAATTTTATAGCCATGTTTTAGCTTTATCTTTTAATGAAAAAGAAAAAAGCTTTAATCTGATGGTGTTCATACTACAATTTGAGTCATTATATGTGTTGCAAACCTCCTCAAATTCCCTTAAATGCAAGTATAGATTTTCTAAATCTAAGTTATGAAAAGAATGTAAAAGCTAAATAATACCTGGTTTAAAATTAAAATGAGATGCATCAAGAGGAAAAAATATATATGATGGTGCATTTGTTCTTGTGGGATTCATGTGGTCTGTAAATGTTTTAACACGGTTATTCTCATTATAAAGTGATTGATTATCTTCTTCGGTTATATTTTTTGAAAATGATGAAGATACCTTATAAATTCTACCACTTAATGTATGTGACCACACTCTCATGCACGTGTAGGAATAGAATAAAATGAACAAAAGAAACAAAAGAAAAAAGAAACAAGAAAAAAAACAAAGTTATATATAAAAAAAGAGAAAAGAGAAAATAAAATAAATACTATAATTTATACAAGAACTTACCTCCCCAACAACAATGCCAAAAGACTTGACACAACTAAAAGATTGATATCTTCTCCCAAGTGTAGGAGTGTCGCAGTAATAAATAACCCAACAAGACCAGGATGAAATCATAGGGATGTTAATTATATAAATTATAAATGATAATAGTACAACAACAACAACAATAATATCAATAATAAAAAAAAAAGAGTAGAAAAAGAAGAAGATGTTGAGATGAAATATTAATGAGTGGGTGACCAACTCTAATAGTCGCAATAGATTATGCATGGCAAATGCCTTCTTTTATAAGCCAAAATTGAGAACTACTGATTTGATGACTAATTGATGAGTGGGTGACCAACTCTTAACTTGGTGACAATTCTTATCTAATTTTATCTGTCCAAAACATCAATGATAGTGTCAAAATTAGAACACTTAAAAATATAAAAGTTGTAGGAAATTGTCTCAGCTTTCTTGTTAAAAAAGTGAGGTCATTTGGACTTCTAAAACTCTAAATATGGGCCAAACACTGAACAGTGCTCGGGTTGGAAGATAGATTCGAACTTCTTTGTTGTTGCTTTAATTTGGACTTGAAAATGGTCTTTTTAAATCTTAGGATCTATATGAAAGTTATAGGCCTATGTCTTACTTTTTTATCTGTACAAAGCTAACCTAAATCTGAGATCCACAACTCTAGATATGACCTAATTACTGAACAGTGTTCCGGTTTAGACTGCACTGACATCTCTTTTCTAAGTTTAGCCATCTCTTTGTCCTTTTAATTTTAGTTCTAAATTCATCAATCAATCCTTTCATTTATGTAATAAACCTACATTTAAAATAAACATTTACTATAAATTAAAGGTATCTTATATTATTAGATAGGTTATTATAAAACATGTTTTAGTTAAGGAGTTATTGACATTTTAAGTGCAAAATAATCATATAAAAGCTTCATGAAAAATAAACTTTTAACTACTAATCAGGTTTGTTGTAGAAATGTGTTCCACCATCATTTATTATGGCTTGAAAGATTCTAAATCAAATTAAAATATTTTTTAAAAAAACTTTATCACTATTTTGTGTTCACTGTTTCGACTTAGAATTGCCTCTATCCATTTTGAAACATAATCTATTGCGACTAATATATACAGGAAACAAAATGTTAGAGGAAATGGACTTATAAAATCTATACCCCAACAGTAAAAAATCTCAATGACAAGAATAGGATTTAAAGGCATCATATGACGTTTTGAAATAGATCCTAACTTTTGACAATTTTCATAAGACTTGCAGAATGTATGTGAGTCCTTGAATATGATGGGCTAGTAAAATCCACTTTGTAAGATTTTTGCAATTGTCTTTCTTGATGAGAAATGACCCCCACATACCTCAAAATGATAAAATTTAATGATACTATTTACCTCATCATCAGGAATGTATTTTTTAAATATTTGATCAAGATAATATTTTAATAAATAAGTATTAGTAGTAGTAATTATAAAAAGAAGAAGAAAAAGAAGAAAAAGAAGTTGATGAGAATTTTGAGAAGAAAAATTAATGTAAGAATTAAACAATGATAATAACAAATGTCAAGATTAGAGGATCCACTAATGGTATGTCAAACAAGTATAGTATAAACTCTTATTATTTGATTGAAAATCACACGCAAAGAAGATTTCAATCAGATTATAAATTGTTAACATGATTACATTAGTTATCTTATTCGAATAATGCTCATACTTCTAAATGTTATTAGGCATTCATATTATAACTTATATTAACAATAAATGAAATTCCTTTCATAGTTCAGGTATCGGTTATACCATACAGTTTAGACTATGTAAGTGTCAAATATTTGTTGTATCAAGTGTTATATAATATAAATTTAGATTAATCATTTAACAAGTGACACGACCAAAAAATTAATGTCTTCTCTCAAGTGTAAAAGTGTCGAAATAATAAATAACTTGGCAAGACCGAGGTCAAACCACATGGAGGTTAATTATTAAATTATAGATAATAATAGTACAATAACAATAATAGCAACAACAATACTAGCAATACTAACAATAATAATAAAAATAATAATAGTGGTAGTGGTAGTGGTAGTAATAGTAATAATAATAATTAAAAAAAAAAGAAAAGGAAAAGGTAGAAAAAAAGATTGATGAGAACTTTGAGATGGAAGATTAATATAAGGATTAAATGATAACAATAAATGTCAAGGTTAGAAGATCTAATAATGGCATGTCAAACAAGTATAATTTAAACTCTTATTACTTAATTAAAAACCACACATAAAGAAGGTTTCAATCAGATAATAAATTGTTGACATGATTACATTAGTCATCTTATTTGATTAATACTAATACTTGTAAATCTCGTCAGACATTCATAATTATAACTTATGTTAACAACAAATCAAGTTCCTTTCATAGCTCATATATCGGTTATACCATACACTATGGGCTATGAAAGTACCAAGCATTTGTTGTACCAAGTGTTATACAATATAAATCTAGATTAGTCATTTAATAAGTAAACTTTTAAAGAGTGAACAAGATAACAAATACAAAACTTGTTGGTATCAAACATTAAAGTCCATATTAAGTTTACATTATACTTATTCTTACACCATAAGTGTAACCTTTTCACCTTGACATAATAAACTTAGCTAAATATAATAAATAAAAGAAAAATAAATAAATAAAATAAGAATATAAATAAGATAAAAGTTAACTAAGTAAAGGAAAGGAATTGAAAGGCATAAACTTGATATGAATAAAAGCAAAACTTAAGCAATACAAAAAGAGAAAACAAGAGCATGATCTTGATTTAGAAATCAAGATGCCTAAATACATAGCAAGTGCCTCCTTTTATAGTCCAAAATTAGGAACTATTGATTTGATGACTAATTGATGAGTGGGTGGTCAACTCTTGACTTAGTGACAATCCTTATCTTCTCTGGTCTACCTAAAATATCATTGATAATGTCAGAATTAGAATCACTTGAAAACCTAAAAGTTCTAGGCAATTATCCCAGCTCTTTTGTAAAAAAATTAAGGTCATTTGGACTTCTAAGACTCTATATATGAATCAAACAATGGACAGTATTCGGGCTATAGAAGAGATTTATACTTCTTTGTTGGTCCTACAATTTAGACTTTAAAATGACATTTTTTAAATCTTGGACTCCATGAAAATTATAGGCATATGTCTTACCTTTCCATCCATATAAAATAGACTTAAATCCGAGATCTACAACTCTAGATATGACTCAATTACAGAATAATATTTTGGTTTGAACTACACCAACATCTCTTTTCTAAGTTTGACCATCTTTTTATCCTTTCAATTTCAGTTCTTAAACTCATCAATCAATTCTTTTATTTATGTCATAAACCTATATTTAAAATGAACATTTACTATAAATTAAAGGTGTCTTATATTATTAGATATGTTATTATAAAACATGCTTTAGTTAAGGAGTTATTGATATTTCTAGTGTAAAACAATGATATAAAATCTTAATAAAAATGCACTTTTAAGTATTAATCACAAAACATGATCAAGAAAAAATAATAATTTATTATAAAAACCATTAACATTAAGCAAACTTATAGGTTTATGGTGTATACGAAATTGGACCCAACAGGAAATATGAAAGATCTTTTCCAATATACCCAGATCACCTGGTAAGGCAATAAAGACATCAACTATTTAAACATTGCATTAATTCGATTAGACATTGTGAAAGCTTGTTGTTTATTTCTAATTATTTTTCCAATGATGTCCTCTTTTGCTAAAATTTTAAGGACAACCCTCAAAACTTAACTACCTTATAAAAATACTGACATCCCCTATTAACCCAAGGTTGCCTCCCCCATATACTAAATAAATCTTTCTCTCAGCTAGTACCTAAACAAGATGGTTTGTTGATTTTAAAAACTTTATTTCCTTCTTAGGACTGGATACACTAAAAACATAAATATTTTTTATGTGATAACTTGAGAAACCTGCTATTTCTATACACTTTTATATCTATTAAATATATGGGTTGCGTATGAATAAAGGGAAGGAATAAAAGATTTTATAGATGAGAAATTAAAAATACAATCATATCACCTATATATAGGTCAGTTGGAGTTTCACTCACTCTTTCTTTCTTTCTTTCTTTTGTCTTTTTATTTTTTTAAAAGCATGTATATATACAGGTAGTTATGGCTGTAGCTCATATCTTTTCTTAGTTTTACATTCAAGAACAACTTAAACGCCCTTTATAGATTAGGTTAATCACATTAGAAATGGTTATACTAATATGATGTATTAGTATCAATAACTATTTTCAACTTGAAATAGTTAATCAACCTATAGGCCTATGTCTTACCTTTTTATCCATATAAAATAGACCTAAATTCGAGATCTACAAATCTAGATATGATCCAATTATCGAATAGTGTTTTGGTTTGGACTACACCAGCATCTCTTTTCTAAGTTTTTTCATATCTTTGTCCTTTTAATTTAAGTTCTTGAACTTATCAATCAATCATTTCATTTATGTGATAGGCCTACATTTAAAATTAACATTTCCAACAAATTAAAGGTGTCTAATATTATTAGATATGTTATTATAAAACATGATTTAGTTAAGGAGTTATTGATACTTCAAGTGCAAAATGATGATATAAAACCTTGATAAAAATACACTTTTACGCACAAATCACAAAACATGATCAAGAAAAGATAATAATTTATCATAAAAACTATTAACATTAAGCAAACCTATAGGTTTATGGTGCATGTGAAGTTAGACACAAGAGAAAATATGAAAGATCTCTTTCAATATACCCAGATCACCTGGTAAGGCAATGAAGACATCAATATATTTAAACATTGCATTAATTCGATTAGACATTATAGAGACCTGTAGTTCCTTTCTAATTATGTTTTTAATGATGTTCCCTTTTGCTAAAGTTTTGAGGACAATCCTCAAAACTTAACTATCTCATAAAAATACTGAAATCCCCCATTAACCCAAAACTGTCTCCCCTATATACTAAATAAATCTTTATCTCAGCTAGTACCTAATCAAAATGATTTGCTGATTCTAAAAACTCTATTTCCTTTCCAAGACTAGATACACCAAAAACACAAATATTTTTTATGTGATGGCTTGAGAAACTTACTATTTCTATACACTTTAATATCTATTGAATGTGTGGGTTGAGTATAAATAAATGGAAGGAATAGAAAATTTTATAGATGAGAAATTGAAAATACAATCATATCACCTATATATAAGCCAACTGGAATTTCACTCGCTCTCTCTGTGTGTCTTTTTTTATTTAAAGCATGTATATGTACATGTAATTGTGATTGTGACTCATATCTTTTCTTAGTTTTACATCCAAGAATGGCTTAAACATCCTTTATAGATTGGGCTAATCATATTAGAAATGGTTATACTAATATGATGTATTGGTATCAATAACTATTTTTTAACTCGAAATAGTTAATCAACCTATCCTTTTCCTTTAACTAGGAATAATCATGCCAATGTTAGAAATTTTTATTAAGATCATTAGTCATCTAATTACCCGGGATCGATTACTCAATTTAAGGAATGCTGGCACCAATAAAACCTCATTAATACCATTAGCTATTCGAACCTATATAGCTAATCAATATCATCTAAAATACTAATACCAGTAAAATCTCATTAATACCACTAACTATCCAAACCTAAATAGTTAATCAATGTCATCTCAATATACCATTCCTATTGATTGATTAGTACTTAAAAGTATATTTTTATCAAGGTTTTATACTATTTTTTGCACTTAAAATAACAATAACTCCTCAACTAGAGCATGTTTTATAATAACATATCTAATAAATATAAGATACCTTTAATTTATGATAAATGTTCATCTTAAATGCAGTTCTATTACATAAATGAAAGAATTGATTGATAAGTTTAACTACTGAAATTGAGAAGACAAAGAAAGGGCTAAGCTTAGAAAAGAGATGTTGGTTCAGTCCAAACTGAAATGCAGTCATTGGATTATATCTGGAGCTGTAGATCTTGAATTTTAGTTTGGTTTATATAGCTAGAAAGCTAAGACATGGGCCTAAAATATTCCTGATTATCCAAAACTCAATTTTATCTTTTGGAAGTCTAAATTTTAGCATTAAAAGAGAAGTCTAAATCTGTTTTACAACCTAAATACTATTTAGTATTTAGCCCATATCTAGAGTTCTAGAAGTCCAAATGACCTCAATTTTTTTTGTTGGAAGAGCTGAGATAATTTCATAGAATTTTCATAAGAAAGTCTATTCAAATTTTGATATTAACGATGACATTTTGTTCAAACACAAAAATAAGGATTGTCAATAAGTCAAAATGTGACCCCTCACTCAATAATTAGTTAATAAATCAATAGTTTCAAATTTTAGCCTGTAAAATAAGGCATTTACCATGCATTTAGGTATCTTGATTTTCAGATCAAGATTATGTTCTTGCTCTCTTTCTTTATATTTTTGTAATACTTAAATTTTGCTTTTATTAATATCTTATTTATACTTTTCACTTCATTTCCTTTTCTTAGCTAACTTATATTATTTATGTTTTCATCTTATTTATTTATGTTTCTCTTTTTCATTATGTTTAGTTAAGTTTACTATGTCAATGTGAAAAGGTTATATTAATAATGTAAGAATAAGTATAATATAAACTCAATATGGACTTCAATGCATATATCCTAATCAACTTGTTATTAACATATCTTATCATTTTTATCTTATTAATTCTTAATACCTTACTTATTAAATGGTTATTCTAGATTTGTGTTGTATTACACTTGATACAACAAATGCTTGACACTTTTATAGCTCATCCATAAACTTATACTTGTGCTATGAAAGGACCTTGATTTATTGTTAACATAAGTCAGCATCATGAATTCTTGACAATATTTAAAAGTTTGGTGTTATTTAAATAAGATAATTAATATGATCATGTTAATAATTTATAATAAGCTATTAATGACAAATCATCCAAATAGAACCTCCTTTACATGTGGTTTTCAGTTGAGTAATAAAAAAAATTTATATTATACTTATTTGAAATACCATTAGTGGATCCTCTAACCTTGACATTTGTTCCAATTGAGTAATAAAACGAGTTTATATTATACTTGTTTGAAATACTATTAGTGAATCCTCTAACCTTGACGTTTGTTTTTATCATTATTTAATCATTACATTAATCTTACATCTCAAAGTCCTCTTTAACTTATTATTGTTGTTGTTGTTATTGTTGTTATTCTTATTATTATTCTTTATAATTTATACAGTTAACTTTTCTTTAGTTTAAACTCAGTCTTGCCGGGTTATTTATTACTTGGACACTCCTATATTTGGGAAAAAATATCAATCTTTTAGTCGTGTCAAGTTTTTAGTGTTGTTGCCCGGGGAGGTAAATTATTGTATAAAGTATAATATTTATTTTATTTTCTTTTTTCACTATTCTTGTATCTAACTTTATTTCTTTTCTTTTGGTTTCTTTTTCTTTAGTTTTTTTCTTCCTTTTATTCTCTTCCTTCACTTGCATAAGAGTTTGATTACGTACATTAAATGGTAAACTTTGTAGGGTGTTCTCATCATTTTCAGAAAATATAACTGAAGAAGATAACCAGTCACTTCATAATAAGAATAATAAGAATAATTGAGTTAGAACACTTAGAGACCACATGAATTCCATAAGAATACGTGTATCATTATGCATAGTTTTCCCTCCTGATATATTTTATTTTAATTTTAAAACAGACATTATTCAACTTTTACCTTCTTTTCATGGCATAGATTTAAAAAATTAGGCCACGTTAGGAGTGATATCAGTTTAATCTCTTTTTTTTTTAACTTGTAATTATTTTGTAAATTAAAAGATTTATCTCTTAAAACTTGAAATACAATGTTAACTTATAAATTTGGACATATGACTGTAATGTATGTAATTCTAAGTATCTTTTTAACCATACAAGTTTATAGTTAAAATAGAATCCTTCAATTAAATTACATTATATGATGTTATTATACAAGATATAGTTTATGTAATGATATTATATAACAATTAAATTTGCATTGTTATTTTATGGAATTAGATTGTATGATGTTATTGAATAAGGTGCGTTGTATTAATAAGGATGAATTGTTTGAAATTCAAGATGATTAGATCAGGTTGTGAAATAAAATTAAAATTGTAATATGATTTTGTTAATAATTTGCAACCTCCTAGTATAGAAGAGACTTTGCTAAAATTTTGGTAGACATTTCGGTGGAACTTATATAAATTTTTTTCTGAAATTTTCATTTACCTATTATGTGTTTTTCTAAAAATTGAAACTACTACAAAAATAAAAACAACCAATAACTTCCCCCAAAACTAGGAACCAAAATATTAACAAAATAAAGCCTTGGATAATGTTTATTCTCCAAACTAAAATGACAAAAATGAAACTCAGAAAAAATCCCAAAGGCAAGAATTAGCATTTTTATAACAAGTTCCTATTTTTTCTCCTTCATTCTAGTCGTAACTTTGAATTTCATGCAAATAACAAAATCAAATAAATTCCTATAAAATTAAGCACTTATCCAAAACCAAGGCTTTTTTAGACCAAAATAGTTCTATGTAAATCAAAATTGAAATAAATAAAACAATGTCAAAAAATTAAATTAAAAATAAAATAAAATAAAATAAAAATTGATAGAGTCAAATAAAACAGGTTAATGTGTGAATCCAAAGAAATTGAAAGGGATTTACATCTTCTTCTTTTTTAATTATAATTGTAATTGTAATTGTAATTCATTATTTATCCGAAAACCCAAACTCAATATTCAAACTCAAATCCATACTAATCATAAAATATTATACTCATTTAAATCGGTTCGCATCAACATTCAAAGTTTCACCTCCTTGTATATATATTAAAAAAATAAGAATTCTTTATCATATATGTGAACTCTTGATTTGATTGGAGATCTATTGTAAAAGTTCCCTACACTTTAAAAGTAGAAACATAACACTAGAGACTGAATACATGGAATATATATTATTGTGTTAAGTATCTTATTAAGTATCATATTTTAAATATCTAATATATCTTATGAAACTTGGTTTAGTGAAGTGAACTCATCAACTGAGTGTCTTAATCGTAGCTCCTCTTATCACAGGTCCCACTCTTATTTAATGAATCTGATAAGCTAATGATACCAAGAAAAGAATATCTTAGTATCAAATAAGAATTGATATATAAAAAAGATGGTGTTCAAAATTATTGAGTTGAGTTGAGATTTTTCTTGGTAAATAGGTTAGAATATTAGACTGATATTGGTAATATAGATGGAAAACATATATTGAATAAATGATTTAAGCCTAATTTTATGTATAAAAAAATGCCATGAAAATTATTATATGTGGTTATTATTATTTGTTACTATTTTTTTATTTAAATGTACTTGTTTTTATGACCATTAGGGTCACATTAGGAGTGATATCAGTTTAGTCTTCTTTTTCTTTTGGACATGCAATTATTTTGTAAATTAAAAGATTTATCTTTTAAAACTTGAAAAGCTATATTAACCTGAAATTTTGGATGTATGACTTTAATGTAATGTATGTAATTTTAAGTACCTATTTAACCATATATATTTATAGTTAAAAGTGAATCTTCACTTAAATTACATTATATGATATTATTATGCTAGATATAGTTTATGTAGTTGTATTATGTAACAATTAAATTGTGCATTGTTGTTTTATGGAGTTGAATTGTATAATATTATTGAAAAAGGTGTGTTGTGTTGATAAAGATTAATTAGGTTGAGATTCAAGATGATTAGATTGGATTGTGAATTCAAATTAAAAGTGTAATATGATTTTGTTGATAATTTATGACCTTTTAGTATAGAAGAGACTCCATTGAAATTTTGGTAGAATTTTTAGTGGAAATTGTATAATTTTTTTTGAAATTTTCATTTACTTATTGTGTGTTTTCCTAGAAATTGGAACTGTTACAAAATAGAACCAACCAATAACTTCTCCTAAAACTAGTGATTAGTACTTAAAGTATATTTTTATCAAGATTTTATATTATCATTTTGCACTTGAAGTATCAAGAATTCCTTAACTAAAACATGTTTTATAATAACATATTTAATAATATAAGATACTTTTAATTTGTGGTAAATGTTCATTTTAAATGCAAGCCTATCACATATATGAAATGATTGATTGTTGAGTTTAAGAATTAAAATTAAAAGGACAAAGAGATAGCCAAACTTAGAAAATAGATGTTGGTGCAGTCCAAACTAGAACACTTTTTGGTAATTAGGTTATATTTGAAGCTGTAAATCTTGGATTTAGGTCTACTTTATATGGATGGAAAGGTAAGACATAGACCTAAGATTTAAGAAGGTCATTTTTAAGTCCAAATTATAACAACAACAAATAAGTTCGAATCTGTCCAGCAACCCAAACATTGTTTAGTGTTTGACCCATCTATAGAGTTTTAGAAACCCAAATGAACTTATTTTTTTTATTAGAAAGATGAGATAATTTCCTACTACTTTTATATTTTCAAATGGTTCTAATTTTGATATTATCAATGATATTTTGGGCAGACAAGAGAAGATAAGGACTATCACCAAATCAAGAGTTGGTCACCCACTCATCAATTAATCATTAAATCAATAGTTTCAAATTTTAGCCTATAAAAGGAGGTATTTGTCATGCATTTAGGCATCTTGGTTTCTAGATCAAGATCATGCTCTTGCTTTCTCTATTTTTATTTTTGTAATGTTTAAGTTTTTTTTCATTAATATCAAGTTTATACCTTTCATTTTTTTTTCCTTTACTTAGTTAACTTTTATCTTATTTATGTTCTTATTTTGTTTATTTATTTTTTTTCATTCATTATGTTTAACTAATTTTATTATGTCAAGGTAAAAAGGTTACACTAATGGTGTAAGAATAAATAAAATGTAAACTCAATATGGAATTTAATTTTTGATACTAATATATTTTGTATTTATTATCTTGTTCACTTTTTAATACTTTGCTTGTTAAATAACTAATTTAGATCTATATTATATAACATTTGGTATAATAAATGCTTGACACTTTCATAGCTCAATTGTATGGTATAACCTACACTTGTGGTATGAAAGAAACTTGATTTGTTGTTAACATAAGTTATAATCATGAATATCTGACAATATTTACAAGTATTAGTATTATTTAAATAAGATAGCTAATGTAATTATGTTAATAATTTGTAATCTAATTGGAACATCATTTTTGTGTGATTTCTAATTGAATAATAAGAATATACTATACTTGTTTGAAATACTATTAGTAGATCTTCTAACCTTGATATTTGTTATTATCATTGTTTAATCTTTATATTAATCTTCCATCTTAAAGTTCTTATCAACTTCTTCTTCTTCTTCTTTATTGTTATTGTTGTTGTTGTTGTTGTTATTATTATTATTATTATTATTGTTGTTGTATTATTGTTATCTATAATTTATATAATTAACCTTTTTGTAATTTTATCCTGGTCTTACCGGGTTATTTAGTATTTTAACACTCTTGCACTTGAGAGAAAATATCAATCTTTTGATTGTATTAACTAAAAACCAAAATGTTAACAAAATAAAGTCTTGGACAAAAAAAATTTATTCTAAGACAAAAAAGAAACTTAGAAAAATTCCCCAGGATAAAATTAGCATTTTTATAACAAGTTGCTTGTTTTTCTCTTTAATTTTAATCCTTAACTTTAAATTTTGTACAACCAACAAAATCAAATAAATTCTTATAAAATTAAGTATTTATCCAAAGCCGGTTTTTTTTTTAAAAAACCACAATAGCTTTATACAAATCAAAATTGAAACAAATAAATAAATATTAAAAATAAAATAAAAATTGACAAAGTCGAATAAAACAGGTTAATGTGTGAATAAAAAAATCAAGAAGAGATTTAATTTTTTTCTAATTATAATTATAACTATAACTATAATCCATTATTTATCAAAAAAATCCAAACTCAATATTCAAACTTAAATCTATAATAATCACAAAACATAATACTTATTTAAATCGTTTCACATCTTTATTAATAGTTTCACCCCCTTGTATATATATTACAAAAAAAAAAACGAGATTTCTTTATTATGTACACTAGCAAATCACATGTGAACCCTTGGATTTGATTGGAGATCTATTGTAAAAGTTCCCTGCACCTTAAATAAACAATGGAAACACAAAACTAGAGACTGCATACATGGAATATATACTACTGTGTTAAGTATCTTATCTAAGTATCGTATCTTAAGTATCTAATCTATCTTGAGTGTCTTGATCGCGGCTCTTCTCATCACAGTTCCCACTCTCATTTAAAGAGCAGTTTGTCCTTTTTGCTTTTTTTTTTTAAAAAAAAATTAAGATGGAATCATCTCTAACAATGAACCTCTTTGTGTAGAACTAGGAGGTGCGTATATTCTTTGCTTTTTTTATTTGTTGAATTTAATTCTGGGAAAAGTTTGCATTTTTTGGCTAAATGGGTTCTTGTAGAGTGGTTCTTTGAACTTAATCTGAGGTGGGGTTCGGGAACTCTTGCCGATATTCAGAGAATTTTGGTTTTCAAGGTACACTTTTGGCTTTGTATTGTTTTTCTTGATTTTATTGAGATAAAGATTGTGGTAGTTCCTTCTTAGTGCAAGTGTTATGAGAATTGATAGAATCTCTTGTTAAAGATGAGATTTTGAGTTTAGTTCTTAGTATGATCTGTCGTCTAGTGATTATGTGGAGAAGGATTTTTGGTTTCGGTTGTTGGTGAATTTGGTGTCTGGGTTTTGGAGATAATAGTCTGTGTTGGGTTTTTGACAAGGTTTTCAGACTAGAATTGCGCAGCTGGTGAATTTGTGTTTCAGAAACTGGATTTGGATAGAGTTGAATACGTATGATGTAGTTTTGCCGAGGCTTTTTATCTTCAATAGGTATATGTGCTGAATTGGATGAATTGATTTTGATGGGCAACCGGACACTGGCTAAGTTTTCACTTTGATCATATAGTGAGGTGAAAATTGGAGATGGCTACACCTACTGTAAGCAAAACGAGAAGTATGCTTGAGGGTTTAGTAAGAGAAGGATCATTTAAATGGCTACTTGGCAAGAGAAGTTCTTTTAATGAAGAACTCGAGGAGATGGAAAGATCTCCATCAGCTGGCAGGAATTGGATAGCTGAGCTCTCCCCCCTTGCTAATCTGGTTGTTCGTAGATGCTCAAAGTACGTTGCGCTGCTCTTTTTGTGTTCCATGCTTCTTCTTTCCACTTGCTGAAATTTCTCTGCAAATTATGATTCAGTTAATATTAGAACTTCTGTATGGACTATCTTGTAGGCTAGTGTTCCCTTTTCACTTAGTCTGATTACTAACTCTGAGTATATGCTATTACTTTCTACTCCAATTGTTATCTCCTTATGGACAAGGGCAATAATATGATGCAGAATCCTTGGCGTTTCTGCAAGTGAACTTCAAGAAAGCTTCAATGCAGAGGCTTCTGATTCATTAAAGCATCATTCCTGTTATGCGAGAAACTTCTTGGAATACTGTTGCTTCAGAGCACTGGCTTTATCTACTCAAGTAACCGGTCATCTAGCTGATAAAAAGTTCCAGCGGTTAACATATGATATGATGCTAGCTTGGGAGACTCCAGGAGTTGCTAGCCAACCATTGCTCCATGTATGATTTTATACTTAATTACACTGACCTTATTCATTTTAAGCATGTATCTTGTTGTCCACAAGAACAGCAAGCTTTTTTTTAAAAAAATAAAAAATAAAAATGAAGCTGTTTCTTGTGAGTGTGCCATGGAGATTCACACTTGCAACCTTCATGCACAGATTTTGTAGAAGGATTAGAGGAATCTGATGCTGAAGTTCAAGCATACACTTGAATATAGCCATGACAATAAAATTGTAGAGTGGTGGCCCATAATCTTAGTCTTTGTGTGTGTGTGGGAGTGACACTGTTATTGAAGGCAGACAATATGCTACATAAACTACTAAATCATCTTAAATTAAAAGTTCTTCTAGAGTCCCCATTATTGAGCCCATTGATTAGTATTGGCAAGTCTTCTTCTTGATTTCTTTCAGAACTGTCATGTGTAGTATTCAAAACTATTTGGAAGGTTACTTTAATAATTATGTAAATAATCATGTTATCTTTCTCACTCTCCCTCCCTCTTCCCTCTCTCTCAGCTCATGCATATGCATGCAGGTCTGTGTTTGTCCATGGGTGTTTGGCTAATATATGCATTTGTTACTGTCCTTAATTTTCTGGCCAATACAGAACAATTTTATGTAGAAAAGTTTTGAAATTACAGTGCCCTTAGTAATTATATGCGCCTTACTGTTGATGTGGGCATCTATGGATGTCTTTTCCTTTCAGGTAGATGAGGACTTAACAGTTGGTCTTGAGGCCTTCTCTCGAATAGCTCCAGCAGTTCCAATCATTGCCAATGTGATTATCAGTGAAAATCTTTTTGAAGTGCTTACTGTGGGAACCGATGGTCGGCTTCAATTCTCCATCTATGAAAAGTACCTTAGTGGACTAGAAAGGTAACAACTCTTCTGTTACTTAACTGATGGGATGTGCAGTACACCGCTTCCAACAATATCCATTGATTGCTTTTACTTTGTCATGCAGTATGATTCACTTTCATTTTAGGGCCTAGTTGCCCAACCAGCAAACGCTGCAACACTTTTTTCTCTCTATTTTTATTAAGATCTTTACCTTTTAGGCTTGCCTAGATATGCTTTTTTTTTTTTTTTTGCTTTCTTACTATTTTATGTCTGCTTTCTCCCCTGGAACTTAGTTTTTTCATGTGCTTATTATTTGTTATATTCTTAAGTCATTTTGTTAAGCCAAACCTGTGAGTGCTGCTCCAGATTTCCGCATTTTCCAATTGTACATTACTACTTAAGTGCTCCACTTCTTCTGTAACACACACGTCCACACACACAGGAAGAGGCAATTCATCAAAATACATCACAAAGCGATGATGTTGACTATCAAGAAAGCACACAATCTAACTCACAATCCTATCTATAAAACTTATGGAAGGTCACACCCATCCATTTCCACAAGGTGAAACACAAAGCTAGATTGGCTAGCAAATATTATTATTGGGTCCATTTAGATTGAGCTTTTATTAGAGTGTCAGACTTGTTTCAAGTCACTGGTTTTTCTTTCCTTTCCTTAGTGTTTTTATCCTCCTAACCCTATTAATCTCTAGGCTATATCAGCTTGGAACATGTTAGTTGTCACCATGAAAGCTGACTGAAACTTTTGACCTAGGAGGATGCTTTATTGAGAAATTGCTGTACAGTTTGGGTTTTGCTTTCATTTTGACAACCCGCATGATGTTCTCTTTAAAACTTACCTGATTGTAAATGATATAATATGTTGTATGAAGATTATGTAACTTACTGTGGCAATTTATATTCAGCAGAACTATAGTTTTTTACATCTATATGTTATGCTATGTAGTGTTTATATTTTGGGTTCATCTTTCTGTACAGGGCAATAAAAAAGATGAAGACCCAATCAGATTCATCACTCCTTTCTACAGTGCGATTGTCAAGAAGGGAGAAGATTCTGGAAGTAGATGGAACAGTGACGACCCAACCAGTTCTTGAACATGTTGGAATATCGACATGGCCAGGTGGATTCATTGGATAAGTATTTTGATAAATTCATCCTATTTGTTCCCTTCTCTCTGGAAAAGGAAAAGGCAAGTGCATACATGCATTCTAAAGATGTTTCAATATATGCAGATGGTGAAATTTCCCTTCACTTTTGATCACTATATGCTGTGCAATATTTTTCTAATTTCTGCTACTATCATGTGCATACAGGTCGGGTAACTCTCACAGATCATGCACTGTACTATGAAGCTCTCCGTGTTGTATCCTATGACAAGCCAAAAACATATGATTTGGCAGATGACCTAAAACAGATTGTTAATCCTGAGTTGACTGGACCATGGGGTACACGGCTTTTTGACAAGGCAGTCTTGTATAAATCTATTTCCTTGTAAGGCATGATTTGTATTTGTTTTGCTTTCCATTGATCAAATGCATGTTCCAGAGTTATATATGCTAGAATCTGGCACTTGTCACATTAGCTGCTTTGAGACCTTTATTAGCATTAACCTCTTAGCATTTCTCTCACAGATCAGAGCCAGCTGTGATAGAGTTTCCGGAGCTTAAAGGTCATACTCGTCGTGATTACTGGTTGGCAGTTATCCGGGAAATTTTATTTGTTCACAGATTTATAAAAAAGTTCAAGATCTCTGAAGTTGAAAGGGACAAAGCACTTTCATTAGCTGTACTTGGAATTCTGCGACTTCAAGCAATTCAAGAAATTATTTCTGTAAACTCTGTTCACTGTGACACACTTCTCATGTTTAATCTTTGTGATCAACTTCCTGGTGGCGATTTGATACTGGAAACCCTGGCAAACATATCATCCTTAAGAAAATTAGATCGAACTAACAGTGACAAGACTGGAGGTGGGATGCATTCAATCTCTGCAAGGGCGATGGTTTCCAATTTAGGGTTCATGCTAGGAACAAGTTCAACTGATCTGAATGAGGCTGAGCTTCTTGTTGGTGAGACAGCTGTGGGAGAGATGAGTTCACTGGAGAAGGTGGTTAAGGAATCGCAAAGCAGCTTCAAAAAAGCAGTGCTGGCACAAGAAACAGTTGATGGAGTTAAAGTAGATGGTATTGACACCAATTTGGCAGTAATGAAGGTGATACTAATATGTCACTATGAGTTTCAGTTTTACCAAGCACACTTTGTCCTCTGGTTTCTATCTGCCTTTTTTCTTTTCCATCATTAAAATATTAGAATGACTGGAAATGGAGAGTATCTGTTTGCTGACAAGGCTAAGAATTTTAAATGATCACTGCCTGTCTTAGTTGAATTAGCAATGTCATTTTTGTGTCTGAATTATTTATGCTGTTCACATTATTTGAAATAGAGTTCCTTATGAGATAGTGAGTTTTATAGCTGACAACTGGCCATTTTCTTAATCTCTTTCGGGTTGTACATTCAATAATCCTTCTTATATTCCTTGTAAACAAACATCTGGTGTTTGCAGGAGTTACTTCTCCCTGTTATGGAAGTTGGGAGGTGGCTTATTTCCTTGATACACTGGGATGACCCCATGAAGTCTTCGGTGTTCTGTTTGGTTCTTACTTATGTCATTTGGAGGTAAGACACTTGTTACATTATTGATTACTGTTGAACTTGAGCAAAAATGTATGGTTATTTAGATACTATAATGACACAAATCATTAAGTTATCCTATTAATAGTGGGGTTTTGTTTGTCAACACTTTTGTGGTAGTTTATGTAAATGGCTAAAGGATTAAACATGAATGGAAACTGCCGGTTGTATGTAGCTGTTATGAAGGGTGCATTTGAGATATTAATTTCAAGGAAAAGCTCTCTTTAGATGATAAAAGGTATCTGAGCAAGATGTTGGATGTGGTTGAATTCCTTGCAGGATTACCTAGAATCAAGTAATCTAGCCAGTCCCATGTTTATCTCCCCTATGCACTTCAAACCCAATTATGGTTTTTTCATTTGCTTTTTATGTTTGAGTAACCTTTTCCAACAAAGAATGGTTCTATTAGATTGGGATTATTGATGATTGTATGCATGGTATAACCCTCCTTTTCTATTGTTTTGAATCCTCTCAGTTAGCTGTAAAAGAGGATGCTTGGATGACTTATCACCTATTTTAGGATACTAGTCAGTCAATCAGTCTGGTCCCCCAAACAAGTTTAGTTTACCTGAACTTTGTGCATATGACTGTATATCCTGTAGTATCAATGTACTATTTATGGCGAGCATGTGCTAGTCTGTATAACCTTATAAGAGAGCACATTCTCTCTTCAATGTCAAAAAAAAAAAAAGCCTCTCATCTTCGGTAGATTTCTGTACTGTATTAGAGAGATAGCTTTTTCTTTAACAAGGACTTACTGGATCTGCATTTTAGGGGATGGCTGGGCTATACCTTTGGATTAATGATCATCTTTCTTGCTATCTTTATGGTGCTCACACGATTTTGTAACCAAGGAAGGCCTGTTGATGAGATCAAGGTAACAGCACCTTCACCAATGAACACGGTGGAGCAGCTTTTAGCTGTCCAGGACGCTATTTCTCAAGCTGAACAGTTCATCCAAGATGGAAACATCGTCCTCCTCAAGTTTCGTGGCCTGCTGTTGTCCATTTACCCACAGGTTTCCCTATGTCATTCTCCTAGCTGGATAGCATGTCTTCGCTTTTCGTATTTTTATCCTCTTTGTATATCGTAAATCACACACAAGTGAATCATGAGTACAAATTACCCTTCATTTCTTCATGTTCTATCCAAATTAGACTTAAAATCACTCAAGTGCATGCTGCTTTTGGGTGTTTCCGTAATTAACAGGCAAGCGAGAAGTTTGCGTTCACTCTCCTGGGCGTTGCTTTGATCCTGGCTTTCATGCCTAGCAAGTACATTATTCTGTTGACCTTCTTAGAGACATTTACAAGATATTCTCCTCCAAGGACAGCAAGCACAGAAAGATGGACAAGGAGATTAAGAGAGTGGTGGTTCAGCATACCGGCGGCTCCTGTAGTTCTTGAAAGAGAGAAGGAGGACAAGAAGAAGAAGTAAATGTGTCGTCTTTATACATGTACCAGTATATATATGTACATATACATTTATGTTTCCACAGAACCATCTGTACGGGTGTAAATCTCAACCAAGGAAGAGCAATCGTAATCAGGAAAAGAAAAAAAAAAGGTCTTTCAATTCCGTGAAAGAGCTATCTATACCCGGAACTGGGTTATTAGCAAAATATTTAATAAATGGGAATTCTTGATTCTTTAAAAGTATTAACAAACAATTTTCCTCTATTAGGGTTCCAAGAGGATAGCCTAATGATCCAGTTGGTTGTAAAGTAAGAGTTTCGAAATTGGGCTGGGTTGGTGTAAAGGGACACTTTAAGCTTAGCTTAGCTTAGCTGACTAGAACTCTGAAAGAAAATGTAACGTCGTGTTTGTTTTCTATCAAAAAATTGTTTTTGTAAATTTTTAATATTTTTTTAACTTATTTTTTTTTTAGATTTTAACATATTTTTAAATAAATTTTTTTTTAGAAAGTAATCTCCAAACTTAAAATCTGAATTTGAAAGGAGCAGGACAAAACATCTGGCTTCAAAATCGGGATTTGAAACAGGAACAAAACAGCTGTTCTGCAACTGTAATTTGAAATGGCATGCTTTAAAATTTATGGAATCCCAGTTGCTTATCCTAATGGAGTTGTCATCATCATCACATCATTATCTTTGTTTTTTTCTTTTTTTGGGATTGATCAAATATGGAGATATCATTTTCTTCACGCTTTTGCATGGATATATGAACACAAATAAATAGTTTTGATTACCTTATAAACAGCACTTTTCCTTTTTGATGCAAGTGAAGTAACCGATTAAATATCATCAACAGTAACAAACCTCATCTAATTAAGGAACAAAGCAAGAAAGAAAACACCATATCCTTCACCAAAACCAGAAGAAACAACCAAAAAAAAAAATTAATACCCGCAGAACTCATTCTTCACCTCCAATGTGGACTTTGTGGCGATGGAATTCCTCCTATTTGGAGAATGGAAATACAAAGGATCGGTGTGGTTATAAACTGGCTGGTTTGCGCATAGAAATCCAGCTGAATTGGATGCAAAAACTGGAATGTAACTAAGATTTGGTGGCTGGAAAAGAGGTTGCATAAAACAAGAATATTGAACTTGTCCATCCCATAAGCCCCCTTCATTACCATCATTAATCTTCACCTTCCTCTTATTTTCCTCCCTACGACCACCATTTTCTCGCTTTACCTGAGGGGCGGTATCATCCTCGGATCGCGACAAACCCGTTAGTTTCTGCACCAGTGCCATAAAATCTTTAGGATTTGTGTGGATGATCTTGGGCGAGTGAGTATAAATGATCACTGGATGGCGTTGTGGGGGTTTGACAGGACCTACAATGCCGAGCGAAGAAGATGCGGAGGATGAAGATGACGACGACGAAGACGACGGAGGCGAAGATTTCTTGATCATGTGAGAGTCCTTGTTGACTTTCAAGGTTGGTGGTGGGTACATATGGCTGGTCTTCGCTTGATGATTCGTTGGGCTCATCTTGCCTTTTTTTGAAGATTTCACTTCCAGCCAGCTACCTCTGGTTAATTAAATAAACAGCTTGAAACGATGACCAAAAAACATAAATAATAATAAATTTTGACCTGAATTTGTGGTCAAAAGAGACAGACTACCCAAGCCTTTAATTTATACAGCAAAATTAGAAATTATTTAGGCAATGCCCGAGCAGGCATGTCGAAGGAGTTGCCAGGTAAGGTGGCTGTTAAAATGTCATTGCCGAGCTGTCAAAAAGCCAGCTGCTGTAGGAAAATAGCTTGTGGGTGATTGACACGTGTCCCACTACGGGATATCTCGGTCTGTCAGTTGGCGGGAAACTGAGATCAGTTTGTTAAGACCTGCTACTGCATTCAGCAGATCAAGGGAATTCTAATTCTTCTTCTTCTTCTTCTTTTTTCATATGTATCATAAATTAATAATTTTTTACAGCATTATCGTAGATTAAGAGCTTCGTTTAGCAGTTAACACGTGGACAAAAAAGAGTAAGCCTAATTAAACCTATACAGCAAATATATACGTATTAAATAAATAATTTAATGAGATGATATAAAAAGCTCTAGCAATTTTGCATCGGTTATTTACAGTTAATAGAGCTTAAAGAATTCGATTCGATAGGTTATACATTAGAAATGAAAAACTAATACCCCTTGGTGTTTCATTGTACACTCGGACATAAATAACTTATAGGTTATCACTGTATGAATCCACAGTGATTCTTCTTCTCTTTTCTGGTTCCTGGAATTTTTTACTTTTTGGTCTCTTAATTTCTTCATCTTCTAATTTAATCCTTAAAAATTGATTTTATTTATGATTAATCTTAATAATTTGTTTTAATGTGTGCTTATGGAGATTTCCAAGGTGTCGAGGAAAATGTTGCTTGGTTAATTCTCAATCTTTCGAAAGAAGATTTAAATGAATTGATTTACAATAATCAGAGTTTTAAAGACTGGATTTGTAGTTTAAAGAAATTTTTAGTATATTGTTTTAAACAAAATCAGGGACTGAATTGCATGTTGAAGGTAATTTTTTTAATCCATCAAATTCTTTTTTATATTTTGATTCTTTCAAATTGACTTTATTTATGATTTGTCTTAGTAGTTTATTTTTGTTGCTTTAATACAAAAATCTTGAAAAATCGAATGAAGTTTTCGGAGCTCAATAGATGTTTGGTTTTATAAAATAAAATAAAATTTAATTAATTTAAAATAATTAAGTATTAAAAGATCAAAATTAAAAGTTCAATAAATATGGAGGGTTAGGATAAACATTTGAGAAAGTTGATTAATGAGTATAATATTCATGTCAGCAAATAAAAGATGTATGCCATCTTCTAGAGACAAGAATGGAGTTTCACGACATCTAAACACCAACTTGTACTACGATGTTGGAAGCATAAAGATGTCTCCTTTTATGTGGAGACACTTGTTATTGTTTATATGGTGGTTTGTGGCCACCAACCTCTTCTTTTCTTTTATATCTCTCTTTACTATGAAATTCACTATAGTCATTCAAGATTTTAAAATTGTTCTTTCATTTATTAATATTTCAACTTTAATTTTTATTTTTTTTATTTTAATTTTCTTCTTGGTCATTTTTTTTAATTTTATCATTGAATCTATAATTGTAATTTCTTATTATTGTTTTTTCAAATTTGATCTTCATTTTTTTTATTGTTATTTTTTTTGTTTTAGATCCTTTTATGGATTTGATTTTCTTTCTAATTTTCCACTTTATTCAAAATTGTAAATTTTCCTTTCATTTATTTTTTTAATTGAAATTTTGTTCTCATTCTTTAGATTGCTATTTTTATATTTTGGATCTTTTTGTATAATTGATTTTTAAATTTTTTTTATTCTTGAACATTTTATTGGTTAGGAATTGAGTTTTGTATGGCTACGAATTAGGTTTCGTGATTTTTAGATGGGATGCTTCAAATCTAATGATTCAAGTCACGAGTTTAAAAAATTAACAAAGATTTACATCATTTTTTTGCACTTATTTTTTTTTTCAATTTTATCATTTATTTTTTTAAAAAATTGTTATGCTAATTTGAGTTGACTCAAGACACTTTATTTTTTTCATTTTATCCTTTAAAATTGATTTATTTAAGAATTTAATTTATAATTTTTCTCTTATGGTAAACATTCTTTTTCTGCATATCATTTGTAACAGAACATATTTTTAATGCATCTATTATCTTTTCAATTGTTGTTTAAGTAAATTTTTGAGATACTTTGTTTCTATATATATATAAACCATGATAAGCACCTTAAAATTCATCATCTAACCATTTCATTAATAAATATTTACATGTTTGTGTGGATATAATATTTTTCAATTGATTCATATTATATTTATTTACAAAACATATGTCGAACAATAATAGAATTTTTCAATATAAAAAACTAAGTAGCTTGATAACATTGCATGAGGAGTTATGATCTTTTAAGGAAAATACTTGTAAAACATAATGAAACTCATAATAAATATTTATGTGCAAAACCAATTTCTCCAACTTTTGCAAGTTCATCGATCTATGTTATATTCCATTTTAATACATTTTATTATTTTTTGATGAACTGTTTATACACTTTTATACACATTAAACCATCATTATCATATTATAGCAACTCTTGTTCACAACACCTTTGATTGTATATATATTACCGACACCTTTGATCCATAGTATATTTTATTACACAATCACCTCAAATTTGTATCATTTCACAATACATTTAATTTATTGTGTATTTCGTTTCACAAAAATATTTTTATTCTTTTTTAGTTCCTAGCTTTTATTTTATTCTAACCCATACACTCAAGTTAATCTTACTTATTTTGTATCATTCTGGTTTTTCCACCTATTAATCATTTCATATAAGCATTTATTTTCTCTTAGTGTGTGTGTGTATATATATATATACACATTTTCATATATTTTCATTTCATTCATGCAACCAATTTCCCTTAGCACATATTTTTTCATTTAGGCTTTTTGTGTAATTATTTTTTTAGTTCAATCTCTAATAATCTGTTATATTCATCATGATGAATCATTGTTTCATTTACTTTTATATAACTTATATTATTATAATTCACATTATTTTTTTTAACTTTTTTCTAAAAGATTTAAGGCATACATTTTACATCGACTTATTATTTTTTAAATGGAAAGTTTTCTAATTTAATAAAATTTTAGCTAGGTTTTTTATATAAAAATTATATTCAAATTTTATCCTTTATTTTTATGTGTAAAACACATCACAAAATTCCTATAACATCATCACACAAGTGATTTCAAGTATACCATTAATCAATTTTAACATTTCTTTAATTGTTCATTACTCGTCATAATCTCATTATCTTTTTCATAATTTCATAACAATTATATTATAAACTCACCATGCTATTTCTAGTTTCACACATGATATTTCACATATTATAAGTTACTTAAGGTATGCTAAATTGATTTTAAGGGTTGTTACATTAAACTTATACACATGCACAAGTAAAGTTTTTAAGATGTCTCATAATTAAGAATTGTGTTAACTCAGAACTAGTGAATAAAACACAATAACAATGTTATCTAAGAGATTGAGATAAATCTGCAATACACGTAACATTCAAGAAATTACCTAGCATTCACATGCACATTTCATGAATGATGAATTAACACGTCTTTTCTCATCCATATTAATAACGTCTTACTTAAATAATCTTATATAAAAATATAATATCATTATATTTACTTCCATAATTACAAAATAAGTTCCATATCAAGCATTATATTTATCTTTAAACAATAATTAACTTAGATAATATCCTTATATACACTATCACAACTACAAGGTAAATTACTCCTCAATCATTATATTTATCCTTAACCAACGACTAACTTAGATAATATCCTTATATTTACTTCCATAATTATAAGGTAAATTACAACTTAACCTTTACATTCATCCTTAACCATTGACTAACTTACATATTAATGTTGTTAATATGATTTCTATCTAAATGACTATCTAAGAACATATCATTCACCTTAGTTATTGTCTACCTAGTTAATTAAGTATCATATCAACAAATTTAGTCATCTTCCATCCAGTTGACTAAATATCATTTTCATAACCTTAATCCTATCAACATGATCAACTGACTATCAATTTTATAACTTTAGCCCTATCAATACGGTTGTTAAAGTATCAATTCCATAACCTTATCCCCATTAACTAAGTATCAATTAAATTATTAGTCTTTGATATTGCAGTTGATTGAATTTATTTACTACCTTCAGGATCCATCGATATGGTCAATTACAATTGATATATTCATCATTATTGTTATAGTCATTCATAATTAAACACATACACATACATAAAAAGGAAAAAAAAAACTAGTTTCTAGCCCTGTAAGCATATTCACATAACAATATTTTTCCTACTCATAAGCAACATTCAAATACTAATAATATTTCTTCTACCCATATATAATATTCATATAACAATATTTTTTCCTACCCATAGGCAACATTCACCTAATAATAATATTTCTCCTTCCTATAAACAATATCAATGACACAACGAAAGATTAATGTCTTCTCCCAAGTATAGGAGTGTCGAAGTAATAAATAACTCAGCAAGACCGGGGTCGAACTATAGAGAGGTTAATTATACAAATTATAAATAACAATAATACAACAACAACAACAACAATAATAATAATAAGAAAGAAGAAAAAGAAGAAGAGAATTTTGAGATGGAATATTAATGTAAGGATTAAACAATGATAATAACAAATGTCAAGGTTAGAAGATCTATTAATGGTATATCAAACAAGTATAGTATAAACTCTTATTATTCAAATGGAAACCATACACAAAGTAGGTTCCAATCTGATTATAGATTGTTAACATGATTACATTAGTCATCTTATTCAATTAATGCTAATACTGTAAATCTCATCAAGCATTCATGATTATAACTTATGTTAACAACAAATCAAGTTTCTTTTATAGCTCAAGTGTCGGTTATACTATACAGTATGGGCTATGAAAGTGTCAAGCATTTGTTATGCCAAACATTTATTGTACTAGTGTTATACAACATAAATTAAGATTAGTCATTTAACAAGCAAAGTATTAAAGAGTGAACAAGACAACAAACACAAAATATGTTAGTATCAAATATTAAAGTCTATATTAAGTTTACACTATACTTATTCTTACATCATTAGTATAACCTTTTCACCTTGACATAATAAACTTAGCTAGACATAATAAAAGAAAGAAAAATAAATAAGCAAAATAAAAACTTAAATAAGATAAGAGTTAACTAAGTAAATAAAAGGAAATGAAAGGCATAAACTTGATATTAATGAAAGCAAAGCATAAATATTACAAAAAATACAAAGAGAGAAAGCAAAAGCATGATCTTGATCTGGAAATCAAGATGTCTAAATGCATGGCAAATGCCTTCTTTTATATGCCAAAATTAGCAACTATTAATTTGATGACTAATTGATGAGGAGGTAACCAACTCTTGACTTGGTGACAATCCTTATTTTCTTTTTTCTGCCCAAAACATCATTGATAACGTCAAAATTGAAACCACTTGAAACATAAAAGTTGTAAGAAATTATCTCAGCTTTCTTGTATAAAAAATTCAGGTTATTTGAACTTCTAAAACTCCAGATATGTGTCAAACACTAAACAAAGCTCGGGCTGGAAGACAGATTCAAACTTATTTGTTGTTGCTACAATTTGAACTTGAAAATAGTATTTTTAAGTCTTGGGCTCCATATAAAAGTTGTAGGCCTATGTCTTACCTTTCTATCAATATAAAATAGACCTAAATCTGAGATTTATAGTTCCAGATATGACCCAATTACCAAACAGTGTTCCAGTTTGGATTGCACCAACATCTCTTTTTTAAGTTTGGCTATCTCTTTGTCCTTTCAATTTCAGTTCTTAAATTCATCAATCAATTCTTTCATTTATGTAATAGGCTTACATTTAAAATGAACATTTACTATAAATTAAAGGTATCTTATATTATAAATATATTATGATAAAATATTTTTTAGTTAAGGAGTAATTGACACTTTAAGTGCAAAATAATGACATAAAATCGTGATAAAAAAATTATACTTTTAAGTACTAATTAATCAGCATATAATATTTCTTATGCTTATGTAGGCAATATTCTCTTATTATACACAATTGAACAAAATACATATAATTTATATTCCATTCTAGCATCGCAAAATTTTTTAGAGAAATTAAAGAAGTAAAGGGATGACCCTTACCTTGAACTTCTATTAATCACATTCCTGAGAAGTCGAGTCCGGGTCCATATGCTCTTCCATAACCACCAAACAACAAAAATTAATGCCTGTTTAATTAGATTCACATTCAATTATTTGTTTAACAACACATAGTTATATCAATCTACAGTTACATATATTTATTAAATCATCTTATGCTTTTCCCATATAACACTTAATGTTTAAAAATTTTATTATTCATTTTTATAATTCATCTTAATGTCCATACATTATGTCAATGTCAAAATATCTTAACATTAAGTTAAAAAAACTAAATATTTAAATAACTTAATTTTTCATAAATGAATTTTAATGTCCAAAATACTTTGTTTTTCATCTATGAATTTCAATGTCCAACATCTAATCATACACATGATGGCATTGCATTTTAACTATCATGTACTTGGTATTTAAACATTCGAATTAACTACTATAAACACCACATATGCAACCCAAACAAGTAAATCATCATCATAGCATACATAAAACAATTCTAACATAACATCAATGCCAAATAATCAAGTCCCTCATCAGTATACATCTCAAGCATAACAAACTTAAGATTTCACATTCCTTTATATTCCAAAGTCATAGCCATAATTTTTCAATCACACACTAATTCTAGTTTCACCCTAATCTTGCCAAACTAAATTTATCAATTTACACAATAATTACATCATCAACCCAAGTTTTTTAATTCTATCATTTTTTACAATTATAAGATTCCAATGATATTTAGTGAATCAAATTTCTAATACTTAACTTACCCTATCTCAACATTTCAAATTGAATTAAACATCTATTATTTCATCATCCAGTCTCATTATCTAATTAATCTTTTAAACATATTATTATTCATTTTTGTAATACAATTTAATGCTTATCACTCTTTTTTTTTATTATTTATGCACTATGTAATTCAATATTTCACATCATTTCTTCTCAATCTATCATTGAAAATTTCATAGTTAATACTTTATGTCCTCTTTAAGACATTTTAACAATTGTCACCAATATTAACAAGCTTATATTTTCTAAACCTATTTTTTTCACACCATTTATCAAACAATTTATGTGCATTAAAACTAAATCATCCCTTACATAAAGACATGTATTTATAATTTTTTCAAAACATATCTACTATGTTTTACCTATCATAATAAATTTATAATTTTTCCACAATGATTTCACACATCAAACCTTAATTTACAAGAATAATAATCATAATTTTCCCATTAATTCATCATCTAAACATCTAATCAACACAAATTCCAGCATTATATTCAATTACCCCCACTTTTAAAACACACCCATATTAGTTCCATAACTCTATCATGATTCTACACACAACTACACATTCAATTCATCTTCGCAACATTTAAATACTCAATTTCAAACCCTTTTTTTTACTTACCTAACATTTCAAAACATACTTAGGGTGTGTTTGGTATTGAGGTTGATGTTGTTATTGTAGTTGTGGTTTTAAAAAAGTTGTTTCAAAAAAAGCAATTTTAGTTGAGGTTAGTTTGGAAAAATATGTGTTTGGTTAAAATTATGGTTAAAATTGAGGTTGAAAAAAAAAACAATTTAAAGTGTTTGGTAACCGTTTATGCAGTGCAAACTGTGTTTCCAAAAAATGTTGAAATGTTTTTTCAGAATAAAAGTTTTTAATTTTATTTTTCTACGTGTTCAGATCGTTTTCGTATGCCAGTCGCAACAATAATTTTTTACAATGTGAAAAATATTATATTACTGGTTCATTAATGAAAAGCTCTATAATCCCATACAAGCATTAAGTATTGCTATAACATCATTAATCAAACAAGACATTATATAAATTATGCTTTATTGTTCCATCAAACTATCTGCAATCTCATCACGTACAAAATTCATCTTGCTTTGCCTACTGTTCCCAATGCTTTTAGAGCGTGCCACAATATTTGGTAAAATATCATCAGGTACATAACTGAGATTGTGATTAAATTCCGCAAATGCAACATCATCATGCAATCTTCTTTTAATCTTATTATGTAATGTCGTTGATGCAACTACAAATTCAACTTGCATTTTGTATGGATAAACAGACATGTTTTGTAAAATCCTTCACCTTTGTTTCCATACTTCAAAAGATCGTTCTATGACATTATATAACGATGAATGTGCACGATTAAAAACTTCTTGTCGATTTCTAGGTTGTTCATGAGTCTAAAATCTTGTAAGTGATATCTCTCACATTTATACGGACCTAAATAACCATACTCATTTAGATATCTAACATCAATCAAATAATATTTACTTGTAATTAAAAACAACATCAAAATTTTTCAGGTAATTAGTAAATAAAAAACAAATTTTATACCTAAGAACATAACAAGTTATGTTGTCTACTTACCTTCTGGTGGCATGGGGAATTTTATATTTATATTCTCAATAGCCTTATGAAAAATACGTGTATCATGGACACTGTTTTCCCATCCTGCCCACACAAACATGAATCACATGTCAAAATGACAAGTCGTCATTATGTTGTGAGTCGGAACACCTTTTCTTTTGGTAAATGGAATTTGATTTTTAGTTGAGATACAAGCCCGCACATGTGTTCCATCAATTGCATCAATATAATTCTAACAAAAAAAAACCATTGACAATATAATGTTATTACTTACTAACATGCATAAATCAATTTTTGAATTGAATACTGACAATAAAAATACAAATATTTTTTATACCTTGAATTGCAGCATATATTTAGGATTCATTGCAATTTCTCGTGGAGTGTTTGTAAAACTTGGATCATCTGATTTTATGACATCAACTGCAAACAAACATACGGTTGCAAGGGCTTCTTTAATGCATCTACTAATAGTTTCCCCCAAATGTTGAAATCGCCCTTGCACCTCCCTATTTGAAGCTTCTAGTGTTATTTTATATAGAAATATTGCAACTTTTTCAATCACACTCATCCTTCTCAAAGGCTTCAACCCATGTGTTGTTTCTAGATCACTGTACAGGCTCAACAAAGTTGATGTGTCCATTCTAAACATGTTGACACATTGTTGCCAATGTCCTCATAAAACTTCAATTAACCAATGCATGCATGTATTGTATGAAATCATGCATGGTTCTTTATGTATATGATTAGCATAATACATGTTTAGTGCCCTAACTGTGCACACAGCTAACTTTTTCCTATCAAATTCTCGCTTCCAAAACAATTCTTCATCATCATCATTATCATCATTGTCATCATTATTTTCATCGTTAGTGTTGTCGTCATCATTTGCGCCCATCATCACCATCCCCTCCTGAGCCACCGTTGTCATCATCACCATGATAATTAATGTAATCAACAACACGATTCATTAAGTTATCATAATCATCATCAAGACCTTCATTGAATATTGCGTTTAAATACATTTCTTCCATATGTATAATCCTAAATAAATAAACACTTGAATCATGTTAAACAATTTTTTTTCTTAAATAAAACATAATGTCTGATGTAATACCTACACGATTAATTTTACACCACATAACTATTATATTATACTACTTCACACTAAATAAAAATATTGAAACAAATTATTGCATTGAAAGTTATATATATATATTGTCCACTGTTCACATTTAACGTGAACAGTAGAGACCAACAATGGTGATCAGCAGATGAAAGAAGGAGAAAGCGAAGGACAGAGGAGGTTACCCTTGGCAACGCGAGGTGTGTTTGACTATGGGAACAGCGAGAAACGGTGGTGGACTTCAGTGATGGTGTTCCTCTATTCTTGCTCTTTTCACTCTCTAGTATATTTTGCTTGCTTCTCTCCCGATGATGATGATGATGCAGTTGACACCACTGACGTTAGATGGTTGCTATGGTGGAGACAATGATGAAGGTTTGTAGAGGTGGCGTGGTTTTTATCCCGTGGTGGCCCTGTGTTTTTCAGCTGAAGCTGCTCTACTTCCTTCTCACTCCCTCTGTAATGTTTTTTTCTGGGCAATAGTCGCTTCTATCTCTACTGTTGGTGGTTATGATGATGAAGACAATAAGGGCAGACGATTGCATAGCAACAGCAAGGCAAGTTGGTTGTGGTGGCCTTATTTTTTTCTGAATCTGCTTTGCTTCCTTCTCACTGCCTCTACTGTGTTTTTTCCCTGTTGTACTCGCTTTTCCCCACTGTTGGTGGTGTTATTATTGGTGATGATAAGGGTAAATAGTTGTTGTGGTGGCGACGAGGAATGTTGGTGGTAGTTGCCCTCTATTTATCCTGTGGTTGCCTTTTCTATCCACTAAGTTTGTTCCCTGGTATTTTTGTATGTGCTAGTTGCCCTTTGTTTTCTCTTCTTTTAATGAAGCATTTTTGTATTTGCATTTTTGTGAGGTTGCTTCTTCTTTTCCTAAATTGTTTTGTTCCAGCATTGTCACACAAGCTCTGTATTCAACAACCCATGTTAATTACCTTTTCTCTTCTGTAACCGAAGTGCAAGGTAAGGAGCAGTTTATCGCAATGTACTATAACTTGTTTTTGCATGTGAATTATATTTTGAATCTTGTATTTTTTTGTATTTTTACTTTTTTCCTTCTGCAACCAAAGTGAAAGGTCGGGAACAGTTTATCGCAGTTTACCACTTATCTCGTTTTTGCATGTGAATTGTATTTTGAATCGTTATATTTTTTTTTATTTCTTCATGTTTTATCTTCTGTAACCAAAATGCATGCAAGCAGGAGTAGTTCTATCACAGTGTACTAGTTGGCTAATATTTACATGTGAATTGTATTTTGAATCCTTGCATTTTTTTTTTATTTCAAATTTTTTAATATGTTTTATATTTTGTATATTTTCCCCCCTTATTGTTAATGCACATCACATGTATTTAGAAATAAAAATTAATAGGTTAACAAGCTTCTAGATGACAATTTATATTTCTAACCTAAACTAAAACCAAGAAAAGGTTGATTTATCTTTTAAAATGGATGTAGAATTGGCTTTTCCGAGCAGTATAATTTATAATTAAGCAATTTTAATATCGATAATTTAACAATCATTTGTTTGCATTTTCTACCGGTTGTATTCAAGCATGTATATTTTGTAAACTATAAAAGCATTGTCCACATTATATTACATTACAAATACATAGAAACTTTTAGGATTACAATTCATAATACGTAGCAAGTATTGAATAACACTACTACTTTTCAATACTTTAATATACAGTCCGTTTGCATGAAAATAACAAATATTAATGCCTCTTAACTAAAAAATAAAACTTGCACATAGCCTTTCCATGTCATATGAGAATTCTTAAAATTAGAGATAGGGTCTCGAACAATTCTGGTCAATTATCATCTTCAGATCTCTGAAAAAATACATAATTGTCAAGATATTTTAAAACATGTTAGATAACAATTTAGATAATAATATTATCAATAAATTTATAAAAGCATGTATTCGGGATCAATATATACCTCCCTATTTATAGTGCCTTACCCTTTGTAAATATTTTCTGCAACCATTTCATCTTGTTTTCAAGACTACTCATACTGAACCACATTTCTCTATTCCTTCTCATACCCAAGAACTTAGTAGCATATGCATGAAAACCATCACCAATATGAACTCCTTCTATTGAGTGCAGCTTAGTTATGACCTCAAGAATACCACACCTTATCTTATCTCTACATATAGATATGGAATAACTATTGTTTGACATACTATTAACCATATTATCAAATCGTGACAGTAGTTGTATCCAAATTACAAAACTTTTTTTTTTCCTGATTGAACATCAAGATGTTGTCTTTCTTTTCTCTTTCTACTGCTTGACATATTAACCTCTATAATCATGTTGCACACATCATCGATGAAATTTAGAATTCCATCCTCTTTTGAAGCAATGTTTCCTTCTTCCAAATTAGGTTATTCGTCATTAGCATTTGGATCTTCAGCAACACCAACATTATCATTATGATGGATTCCAGCCGATGGTGCCCATGTATACTGTCCAGTAGGAATAATATTTGTGAACATTCTATCGAACTTCAACCGTAAAGACGGTTCGATACCAGCTTGTCTAAAAATTTTTGCACCTTTTATTTCCTATACAAAACAAATGGAATTATTTAATCCAGCTTGCCTAAATATTTTGGTAATTAATAAACTGAGATTTAACAAAATTAAAAATTAAAGAGCAGCAAAATAACTTGAATTTTTATTTTCCACCACTCATTACTTGCAGAAATTGTCCCTAATTCTACACTTTAGCCCACACCAGTTTCTAATATGAGCTTCGTCCATATCCTCCAATCCATTTTGCAGCCATCCTATTTTTTCTTCAATTATGTTTTTATGAATGCTTGATCAGTTATTTCTTTGAAAGATGTTTGCATATATTTCTAATTGGCCTTGTCGAAATGAGTATTTGGTCTCATTCCCATATCAATGACCTTGATACAAAGGTCACAAAAGACATGCAACATTTCTTTATTCCATACAGCTTTATCAATAATTTCTGGATTATCCATTCCTATTTGGATAACATATTTGCAAGCAAACATCATGAATTTTTATAACATACTAATCATTTACATAATATTGGAAGGAAATGTATATGACATGTAATGATGTACTATAACCAGTACTGTAAAGAATAATTACATTCAAAGCTATTTGTCTTTAGCTATTTTTGAACTTATTATACTGTGTAAAGTATACTCCATTCACCTACAAGTGATTGCCATTTATAACAATTCTAATCATTCCATACAATATGCATATGTCCTCAAACAACACATATCAATACTACACATCTTCATGCTTCATCAAGGTAATTGAAATTCATTAGCAATCAACTCAGTTTCTTGCTGAAAGCATAAACATATCAAATAGATTCTAAACATTTTTTTTCTATAACCATCATCTCCTAGTTCTCAAATCGTAAAAGAAGTAAGTATTCATAAATTCTTTAAGATCAAGGCATAAACACTATAAAAGACATGAAGTAGCACATATTTGACTCAAATGGCAACAACATTATCAACATTATCTGAATTAAACACAATTATCAAAACAAATTTTGTAAAAAATTTAAAACACACAGATGGTCAATTAACCTATTATCACAACACTGATTTTTTTTTTCCATATCAGCATATATGCAAGCAAAATGTTGTGCTTAATTCACAACCCTTACAGCACAATATATTCATAAATATTGTAACTCAGAATAATACACAACACCTAAACATATATACATATCTATAATTATCTTCAGGGAGGCGTAAAATTTTAACAAAAAAACATACTCTGTACTGCAGGACCGTCTCCTTTTTGTCCAAGTAATTTCTCGTCCCCTTGTTCTTTTGCCTCTCATAAAAATTGGCTCTACAAGCATAACAACAACAATCCCAAACACATTGTGAGAAGAAATACAAACGGGAAAATTATTTTAACATGCTGCAGATGAACTTTAAAATTAAACAAATGGCAATATACCTTTATATTAAACGGATCTACAATATTAGGCGCATGGCAAGCCATTTTGAGTAGAAAAACAAAAGGGGCAAATATTTTTTTATAGTAGATGAGACAATTTTTTTGCTCTGTATGTGTTTGTGAGCTCACCTGATTTTTAAATGACAGGGAGGAGGGATACATAATGGCAACAACTGTAATTTTGCAACAACCTCACAAACTCCAGAGCTTGACAAGAAAGGATAAAAATGGAGGAGGGATCTGCTAGGTGGGAAAAAAAGGATGGTGAACAGTGAACGAAGTATACAATCTCATTGACGCTATGGAACTGGTGAATAGCAAGATAAGATTCCTTGAATTTTTTACAATGGATGAGTAGGGAGGAGAATATTTGAGGAGCTATTTAAATTAATTTGCATAGGAGTTTTGATGGGAGAGCAGGGGTGTGTATTATCCAACGGCTTTTTTTTTTACAATGTCGGTGGGTTACTTGAGGTTACTGCTAGCCACTTTTTTCCAACCACAAATTCAGCCATTAGGGGGTGGGTCCCACCATTTTGAACCCACATTTTAAACGTAACCAAACATATAATTTTTGCATTTTGGTTGCATCTCAATTCCTGCCGCATTACCAAACGACACCTAATATTGATTCCACACATCATAATTAAATTCTAAAATGATTATGTACATAAATATACATTCAAATCATCTTTACAACATGTATTTCATAATTTTCCAGCCCTAATAAAGACAATTATAGCTAGCCACAAGAGCCAAAATAATTATGATTTTTGCCCAACATTTTCCTTCAATTTTGGTTATTATTCTCATCATTAGCATAACACTAAACTAACAAGTCATCAACATAACATTACCACAACATTTACATAAACCCTAGAATTTCTAAGAATAGGGATTTTCTTTCTCCTTTCGGAGTTTAAGTTTGAAATTTTAAAGGAATCTTTCTTATCATCTCATCCCTAATCTTTACACACATATCAATCATTCCCTCAATCCTTCTTGATAAATGAAGTGTATGTTTAAAATGGATCAATTTTAAATTTTTAGGCTATCATTTTAAAAATTTATATACTCTTGAAAGAATTAAAAAAAATTAAGAAACTTAGACAATAATTATTGTGAAAAATTTTTAAGAAAGAAGAATTGGGCTACTTTATTTAGAATTGGGCTACTTTATTTATGAATATGCGATAGTTTTATGAGTAAATCAACTTGAAGTCATTCATATATGTAGTTTCATTGATTTCCTTAAAAAAAAAAGACATTAGTCTCATCCTTATATTTTATATCTTGTTACATAAACCATTTGAAAACTTTGTTTTCTTTTAAAAAAATATAAATAAAAAATATTTTATATGTAAAATGTTTTTCCATAAATAATTTATATAGAAAATTTTTAATAAATAATAGAATGAAAACACAATTGTAATAAAAAGATGATAATGTGTTATGATGATAAAATAATGGTGGGGCTATCTCTTAACCTCCTTTGCTTTGTAAATTTTAATCCCTTTAAAATAACATTACTTACTGATCACCTTGGATTATAGCTTTTTGTCCATTAACATTGATTTTGCATAAATGAGTTTTCACTAATTGATATACATAGTTGCTAATTAGGGGAAACACTATAAAATTATAAACAATAAAATGTGATATTTAATGTAACAACACATTTTATCAAACCCTTATATGACGTTATGCATAATTTGATTCCAACAATGACATTCAATACCTCTGTATCTAATTTCAAAGTGTGATATTGGGATTTTCTAATTTGTTTTGATTTATTTTTTATAGAGTTATCTCGATTTTATGATCTAAGCTGCGGGTTTGATAAGTTATCTTGAATTATTTTTTAGGTTCTTTTTTTAATTATTTTTTTCAATTTAATCCTTTAATATTGGATTGATTGAAAATCAGATTTTATAATTTGTTTTGATTCGCCTTTTAAGAGGTTATCATAGTCTTATAACACATGTCATATATTTGACATGTGAATTTGAGTTTATCAAAGTTAATACAATATGTTATTAACTTAATATTAAAAAAAATATCATCTTGAATTTTTTTGACCAAGGTATGCTTTTACGGGTCGTTCTGGTTGCTTTTGGATTCACAAAGTCAACTTAATCATATTATGTTAACCCTCACATGGTTAAAAGAATTTTTTCCTCTAGAAAAAAAATTAGCAATATCTTATTCTTTTTTATGTTAAAACAAAATTAACCCAACCCATAACATAGCGTGAGTTAATGATCTAGTAGCTACTAAAGCCATTGGTTTGACTATATTTATACAAAATCTTTATACATTATTTAATTATTAGTTTATAGTTATTGTTTTTTTTCTCCTATTTAGATATGGTTATGATTATAGTTATACCATCATTTTAAAAAGTGGATATCCATTTTTCATTCATTGTTAAGCAAATTGAAAGTTTAAGAGAATAAAGTATTTCTATTTTAAAGAGTGACACAACCAAAGAGTTGATATATTCTTCCAAATATAGGAGTGTCAAAGTAATAAACAACCAGGCAAGCTAGAGTCGAATCATAACGAGGTTAACTATATAATAATAATAATAATAATAAGTTAAAGATAACTTTGAGATGAAAGATTAGTGTGAGGATTAAATAATGATAAAAACAAATGTCAAGATTAAATGATCCACAATGATATTTCAAATAAGTATAGTATAAACTATTTTTATTACTCCATTGGAAACTACACACAAACGAGGTTCCAATCGGATAATTTATCATTAATAGTTCATTATAAATTATTAATAAGATCATATTAATTATCTTATTTAAGTAATATCAAACTTTTAAATATTGTCAGGAATTCATAATGTTAACTTATGTTAACAACAAATCAATTTTTTTTATAGCACAAGTGTAGGTTTTATCGTACGATTGGCTATGAAAGTGTCAAGTATTTGTTTTACCAAGTGTTATACAACACAAATCTAGATTAAGCATTTAACAAGTAAGGTATTAAGAATTGATAAGATAAAAAAGATAAAACATGTTAATATCAAGTTGTTTAGGATATAAATATTAAAGTCCATATAGAGTTCATATTATATTTATCTTAACATCATTAGTGAAACCTTTTCACATTGACATAATAAACTTAGCTAAATATAATGAAGAAGAGAAACATAAATAAATAAGATAAGAGTATAAATAATATATAAGTTAACTAAATAAAGAAAATGAAAGGCATAAATAAGAGATTAATAAAAGTAAAACTTAAGTATTATAAAAATATAAAGAAAGAGAGTAAGAACATAATCTTAATCTGAAAACCAAGATACTTAAATGTATGGCAAATACCTTTTTTTATAGGCTAAAATTTAAAACTATTAATTTGTTAATTAATTGTTGAATAAATGGTCATATCTTGACTTTATGACAATCCTTATCTTCTAATATGAATAAAATGTTAATGCCAACATCAAAATTTGAACTGATTGTCTTCATAAAAGTTTTAGAAAATTATTTCAGCTTTCTAACAAAAAAAATATTAGTGCATTTGAACTTTTAGAACTCGAGATATGGGCTGAACACTGAATAATGTCTGAGCGGTATGACAGATTTGGACTTCTCTATTGTTGCTATAATTTGAACTTGAAAACGATCTTTTTGAATCTTGGACTCTTATGAAAGTTTTAGACAAGTGTCTTAACTTTTCATTCATATATAGCAGACCTAAATTCAAGTTCTATAACTCCAATTATAATTCAATAATGGAATTATGTTCCAGTTTGGACTAAACCAACATCTCTTTTGTAATATTAACCCTCTCTTTGTCTTCTCAATTTCAGTAGTTAAACTAATCAATCAATCCCTTATTTTATGTAATAAATATGTATTTAAAATGAACATTTACCATAAATTAAAGTTATCTTATATTATTAGATATGTTATTATAAAATATGCTCTAGATATATTATTATCCTTAGGGTGGAATAGGATTTAACTAAATAACAATTAATGATATATTACAGTCCAAACCAAATATTTTTCAAATATAAAAAAAACATATTCAAGTTTTAGGATTCAACTAAATAACAACTAGTGATATATTGCAGTTCAGACCAAATATTTTTTAAATATAAAAAAACATATTCAAGTTTTTAGGAATTCTTTGACAATATCATTAAAACTAACCTAATGGGTCAATCTTGAAACCTTATAACCCAATTCTTTAGTTAGCTCATGCTTCAAATTAAATCATGTGAGAGTTATCCTAACATGAACTAATTGACTTGGATGGTCTAAAAACAGCCTGAATAATCAATAAAAATATAGTTTGGCTTTAAAAAAATTCAAGATGACTTTTTATTAAAAACAAATATTAAGATGATGACATATGAGTCAACCTTACTAAATCTACAACACAATATATACTTTACTAGGTTTAATAATTTTTTTGTTAAATTAATTTTATTTAATTATATGATAAAAAAATAAATGCTTGCAAAATTGAGCACTAACTTAATACCATGATGTTTATTTGAAGCTACAGTAATCTTATAAAAAGTAAAACAAATCAAATTGTAAAGTTTAATTCCTAGTTAATTTTATGTTGAAGGATAAAACTAAACATACTTTAGTAAAAAATAAGATGGTTTATCCCTCCAAACCAATAACTCGAGTCATAGACTCTATCGGGTTTAATAAATTTAGTTAATTCGTCAAACCTACAACCTGAAGATAGACTCAACTAGGTTTAATAATGTTTTGTTCTTTCAAACTGTATTTTATTTAATAATACTATAAGTAATAGGCACTCACAATTAATGACCAACTTAATACTAAGATGTTGTGTAAACTATATACACAATTTTCTTAACAAAAATCTATTATAATTGTAAGAAACAAAATTTAAAATAAAAGATTAAAACGACATTTAAGTATTTTTATATAAGATTGAAGATAAAAAAAATTATAAATTTGATAAAATTATATAAAAAATATATTAAAACAAACATAAATCTTTTGTTAATTGAATATTTATAAGTTTTTTCATACTTGGCATATAATAATTTGGTGGAAAAAAATGTTAATATTCCTATAAAGATTTATAATATTATTTGAGAAACATAAAGACATTTAATAATAATTGAAATATAATGTTAATTATTTTTTTATAATGCATTGAATCTTAATAACAATATGTATGTATGTATGTATGTATAAAATGACTAAGAGCTGACATCTAACATAACATATATGGAGTCAGATGTACATGTGCTTACGAGGCTAGGTCCATGCACCTAACCCTTTTTATTTTTTTTTATAGGGGTAGATATCTTTTATTAAAAAAAAAGAAACAAGAAATGCCTCGTCTGCTCACCTAAATTCTGACCACTATAAAAATAGCTATAAAATTGGGATTAAGGTTTTTGGGCCTAAAAAAATATATTATTAATATACTTTGAAACAAAAACACTTAATAAATATCCTTAGCACCTCAACATATCAATCTCTTAATTTAAAATATCTTTCTATTGATCTAAAGACACCAAATGAATTCAATTTTTTTTTCTTAATCCTGATTTGCATTTGCAGGCTTTATGAAGGTTTTTCATAGAACTCCTTTTTTTTTAATGGAACTTGTTGATACTAAAATCAATATTTTTTTATTTTTAAAATATGGATAATCAAAGAATTTATCTCTCTTTCATTGTTATTTAGTGAGTTTCTCTGTCATTTTTCAAATTTAGAAACTAAAAAAAAGAAGTAAAAAGAACTTTGGACTAATATAAATATTTCAAAAACTATAAGGGCTGTAAAAGAATACAAGAGAAAGTTGGTGGACCAAAAAGGTATTTTATCATGTGAGTTTGAGATTGACCTTGAGTTTTCTTTTGATTTTACACTTTGGTCAGCTTTTGTTGAATTTTATCTTTCTTGAACAAATTTTAACAAATTAGCCATTAAATTAGTTATAAAAGGTTTTAATTAGAAAAAAAGAAACAAAATTTTGAGAATGAAATTGGAAAAAAAAACTTATAATTGTGGGTTGTTAGATAGTGCTTTTAATATATTTTATAAATGTACAAGAGTAAGGAAAGAATTTAAAAAAGTTAAAAGAGTGTTTAAATTCGTCTGCTAATTAACGACTGGTCTTAAGAGTTTTATAATAACTTAAATTTAGCACTTCAACTTCTTTATCTAGTATTTCAATAGCTCAAATTGTAGCATTATTTTATTCTAAATACTTGATTTAAAAATAAAAAACTTTTAAATTATAAATTTGCTTTTATAGAAATAAAACTATAACATTCTCTCTAGATGTACCAAAGATGGATTTCTCATCATTTCTGTAAACTATAACATCCATTTTTTATGTCAAGTTACATTTTTGTAAGATATGAAAGAATAAAAATCAAGAAATCAATCTCTTATGCTAAATCAACTCATATGAAGTTCTTTTATGTTGTTTAAAAGTGTATGATTATATTAGAGTTTGTTTCATATATTATTTGATTTCTAATTATTATTTCACTAACTCTTGTTTCTAATAAAATTATGAAATTAAATAATAAAATAGTATCTCTTTAAGTAATCAAGAATAACTGAAAATTAAAATTTTATATGGATTGAGAAAATAAAGTATATTATATAGTTTTTAGAAAACAATTATTACCTTTTAATCTTAGTTTTGGAAAAAAACTTTCCAGTATTCAACTTTAGTTATTAAGAAAAAACTTAAAAATTGATATCAAGTTGAAAAATAAGTAAAACACTATAAAAACTATACAAAATTTAGTTTTTTTTTAATGGTTATATGATATATTAATATTTTTCTTTAAATACATATAATTATAATTATAACGATTATGAAGAAGATTATGATAATATAATTAAGTTAATAAAAAAATAATTAAATATAAATAAGTGAATAAGTAAAATTTTATGATTCATAATATGAGGACATACAAAACTAGTTTATTGTTAAAGATTTTTTTTAACGATAAAATAAAAATAATTTCAAAAACTTCAATATTGACCTTAAAAAATAACAAAAATCATGAGAAACATGAAATTAACATTATAGAAAATACTAAAAGTATGAGTTTTCAATGGGCACTTATCATACATTCACAAAATACTAAGGATTTATTGTGCATTTTTGAATATTTTATTTTGATCCTCAAAATTTTATTTTAAGCAATTTGATCCTAATTGAAGGCCAATTACTTTTGATTTCTTAGATAATGATAGAATTGCAAGAAAAGGGAGTAGAATGAAAAAAAGATGACAAACATGGATGGCGTGCCAAAAATTTCAAGAAAAATATGCTTAGGTTCTCAATCTTTAAAAATAACACAATTTATACAATTTAGATTCATTTATAAAAATTTATTTGTATTATTTTTTAATTTTTTTATTGGAGAGAGAGAGATAAAAGGGTCACTATTCTCATGATAAGAGAGAAAGTCATCATTCATGTCATTTCCAACTATTAAATGATTTTAATTGGTGTTCATGAGTTCTATAAGATGAGAGAGGTTTGATAATGGTTGTTTAAAATTTCAATGTTGCATGAAAAAATAAATCTAAACGAAGGAAGCCAAAACTAATCCAACTTAATTTTATAATTTTTTACTATGTATTTAGGTATCTTGAGTTGATGAATTAGTTTGTGGAAGTTCTAAGGATGTTAGTGAGATTTTTTTGGGTTGGAATAACTTTAAATTGGATTTTTTAGGCAAAAGAAACACTATCTTGATTTTTCAGTTACCACAATAGTGATGAAATTTAGGCTTGCAAATGATAGGTCATTTGTTTTAGTGGATAACATAATACCTAAAAAATTATTTATCCTTTTGATTTTTTAAAATAAAATCAAGTCTAAATTCATAAATTTAAGTTTAAAGGCCCACCTACACATTGGGGCTCTTCATTACAGTAGCTTATTTGTGTTGAGCTTTTTTTTATTTTGGTTTTTTTATATATATTTAGGTTAAATTGAAATTTTTTTAAAAAAAATTATTAATCTTGATTGAGTCCATGTCTAACATCACAAATTTGATAAGTTAATTCATAATACTGGAGCTACTTTTTTTTTTAACATTTTTAATTGATGTTTTTTTTAATATGTGTTTTTTTTAAATATATGTTTTAATTATTATCCCTCCTACATGATTTTTTTAATGGTATTGTAGGTATTTAATTTTTAAAAAGATTATTATAATTTATCTATAATTTTTTTCATCTTTTGTATGGATGAAATTTATTTTTGAAAATAAAAAATATTTACTTTTATATAATATTTCTAATATATGCATTTTTATATAATACTTATTTTTTTATTATATTCAATCAATTTAATATGTGTATCCTTTTCTATTATTGTTTGATTGAATAAGAAAAATAATTTTAATAGATAAATTTAATAAATATAATAAAAAAAATATGAATCTATATCCGTCTCTTAATTTTTTTAATTTTATTTTTAATTATTATTAATGACTTTATTTTTTTATTAACCCATATAATTTTTAATTTATTTAATTATATATATTTATGAATTTTTTAATTTACTCTTATAATTTTTGTTTATATTTATAAAAACATGTCCAAGAAACCTCCACACATAATTTTTTTTATGAGAAAAAAATATCTAATCTATAATGGTGAGCAGTTGAAATATCTTAGTTTATTTATTTATTTATTTTTGTTAATAACAGCTAATTGATACACCAATGAAGCAATCATCATGGATGCACAACTGTCCAACACCTCGAACAAAAATCAAAATTGTGCTATCAAAACTCCAGACATTGACCTCAATCCAAGTTTTTATAGTGTACGGCCATATATAAAAAAGAACATGGATAAGCAGCCAATGTCATGTTCTAGGAACTAAATTCTATGAGGCCGCCTTCCGACAACGTGTTCCGCTTCCAAGAAAACGGTCCTACATGTTCATCATTACACCAAATCTGGACCATTAGATCTCATCCTTATCATGATCAAAAGTCAACAAACTTAAAGTCAACAAGGTTCTTATTTTATTTTATTTTGCAATAATATTAATAAAAGTCTCTGGCAGGCTATCACCCATAAAATTTTGACCATAAACTATAGAAGCTTCAGTCTTGACCACCATAATAATAATAATAATAATAATAATAATAATAATAATAATAATTGCACATAGGTCTCGGTCCACATCAATTAAAAACTTATGAATAAAATAAAAATAACTAAATATAAAAAATATTAATTTAAATACATGCATATATATATATATATATATATATTTCTAATAAAATAAAATTACAAGGATGCCACTATGTAACTAATTCTAACAGCATGCCAAATCTCGTTATTCTTATTTTCTGGCCGGCTTAATTCTTGTCTATCACCAACCTGGGAACGCAGGCTCCGGTCTCTTCAAGTTTCCATTTTTAATCGTTGAACTTTCCTTTTAAGACAACGATTCTCTCACACGTTCCAGGAAAGTCTTTTCCCTGGAAATTTGTTTCATGGGCCACTGTACATGGTATACATAAATGTAAGGAAGGTGAAGCTGTAGGTTTTCTGTTTACTTGTTGGGGGAGTTGACTTGTTAGGAAAAATGGGAAGAAGAAGAAAGGGTAAAGCTGGTTTCAAAGTTGAAGATGTTTTGGAGTTCTTTAATCATCTGTTGCGGGAAAAGCCTTCTATTGCTTTCTTAATCCCTTTGATTTTGGTTTGTTGGGGTGTTGAGAAATGGGTTTTCTCTTTCTCCAATTGGGTTCCTCTTGTCGTTGCTATCTGGGCTACTTTTCAGGCAAGTCTTTCACTTTTCCTTCTTTTAGCTTAATCTTTTTATCTTCAGTCATCTGTTTTGGATGGTGATGCAGTTGTTGTTTATTTATGATTTTGTTTAGTTCAGATTTTATTGTCATTGTCATCAGTTGTTGGACTTGAATTTTTTTTTCTTAATTATGGGATCTTACAGGTTAACTGCATATTCAAGTTTTGTTCGAAATGTTGAACTCTTTAGGTGGTATGAATTTGTTATTTCAAAAAGGTACCTCATTTGGAGCAGGATATTTTGATGTAGTCGAAAACCTTATTAAATGCAAGCAGAGTTAAAAAATTTCTAAAATATGCAAGCCTGTCTCTTTTTTCGCCAATGTAAAAAAGTCATGGTTGACATATGGGGGTCTGTCCTGAAGAAATTATTATGTGAATGACTTAATTTCATTGATTCAAGAAGCAAACAGAGGATACAATTTTATATTGGTGGCAATACATCAAGATCTTATTCTATTGCCTATGATCAACCCTAATTATTTACAAATAAGGAAACAAATAACTACAGATCAATTTACAATTTCAATCAACGTTGGCAGCTTATTATGAGCTTGATATCCTTTAACCCTCCTCCTCAAGTTGGAGTGTATGTTACTGACACCCGACTTGTCATGTAAGGTTTTGAACTATGTGGAGCTTAATGGCTTAGTAAACAAATCTGCTGGCTGATTTTTGGTTTGAATATAGGCCGTCCGAATCATTCCTTCATGAATTTTCTCATGTACCAAATGGTAGTCTATTTTTATGTGCTTAGTTCGTTCATGAAAAACTAAATTTGATGCTATGTGCATCACTGCCTCGTTATCACAAAATAAAGTCATTGGCTGTATGTGATTTATCATCAAATCTTTCAAAATGTTTTTCAGCCATGTAATCTTGCAGCATGTAGTGGCCATAGAGTGATACTCTGCCTTTATGCTTGAACGAGATATAGTTGTTTGTTTCTTGGTCTTCCAAGGAACTGGTGCCTGACCAAGTAACAGACGAAACCCTGTAATTGATCTTCTTGTATCCTTGCAACAACCTAACTAGCATCACAAAATGCTGTTAATTGAAGTGAATTTGTGGATGACAATAAAATACCTTGCCCAACTATTTGTTTGATATAACTGAGCACCTTATGAGTTGCTTCCAGATTTGGTCGCTGAGGTTTGTCCATAAATCGACTCAGCACATGCACAACATAAGTCAGATCCGACCCAGTTATTGTCAGTTATATTAACTTCCCAACTAGCCTTCCATATGTTGATGCATCCTCTAAAAGCTTTCCATCGGATCAGTGACATGTTCAGTTCTATAGGAAACTGAAAAGGTTTGGCACCCTAGAACCCAGTATCATCCAGAATTTCTAAAGCATATTTTCATTGTGACAAACTGATTCCATGTTGTGATCTTGCAACCTCTATGCCAAGAAAATATTTTAGTTGCTGTAAGTCTTTAAGTTTGAATTGCTTGGACAAGAAAATCTTAGTGTTCTCTATGTCCTGCAAATCATTCTCAGCTAATATCACATCATCAATATATAAGTAATGCCAAGAAACTACCTTTGATGACTTCGGATGAATAAATAATAGTCAGACAGAGATTGATGGAATCCTGCAGCTTTAAGTGCTCTGAACAACTTGATAAACCATTGTCTAGACGCTTGTTTCAATTCATATGGCAATTTGTGAAGCTAGCAAACACGGTTCTCCCCCTTTCGCCTGAAACCAGTAGGCAAGGACATGTATACTTATTCAGTAAGATCACCATTCAAGAATGTGTTGTTAACATCCAATTGATGTAGATGCCAACCACGCAAAGCAGCCACACGAAGTAAGATGCGAACTGTTACCATCTTGGTAACTGGGGCCCTAGTCTCCTTGTAGTCAACTCCTTTGACTTGACTATAACTCTTGACCACCAACCAGGCCTTATACCATTCTACTGTCCTATCAGCCTTTAACTTGATTTTGTACACTCACTTGTAACTGATTGGTTGCTTATGGGGTGGTAATGGCACCAAACTTCAATTCCATTTGGCCTGTAAAACAGTTATCTCATGTTGCATAGCTTCACGTCATTTTGGGTTTTGAACAGTCCTGGAAGAAACTGGTGGCTTCTTTAAGGAGGGTGAGTTGAGTGGTATATGCCTTGTGAGCATGAAAAAGTTTGTCATAAGACAAGAATCGAGAAAGAGGGTGAGCAGTACCTGAAGTTTTGACCAGATTTGTGGATGATGTCGGTTCGGTCCTTGAAGGGGGGGTCATCTCAAGATGAAAGTCCTGCAAATATTGAGGAGTTTTGGTGGATTGGCTGCTGCGTCAAAGTGGTTGAATGGACACAATTTGCAACTGGGATGAAGTGCTAATTTTTTGGATGAGGGATGGTGATGATGGTGTGGTATCTGCTATGTGCAGTAGAGAAGAAATGGGAGAAGCAGGTTTTGTTGTTGATGTGGTGAGAACTTGTTGTTCATTTGGGCTGGTGGGAATTACTTGTTCATTTGAGCTGGTGAAGGAAGGAGGCCCATTTAGAGATGGAAAATAATGATTTGCTTGGAAGAGAATCCATATCAGAATTTAGAAATGGGTCATTATTTGAAAACCAAGGTTTAGGTGTATCAAAATTATCATGTCATGCAGAAAAAGGAAATATGGTTTCAAAGAAAATAACATCTCTTGAGACCACAACCTTTTTATGAACAATACCAAAGACCTGATATCCTTTTTTCCCATAAACATTGAGTATGGCTTTCCAGTGGAAAAAGGATTTGAGATGTTCATGACAATTTTTGGTCCGTGGTTTGTTCTATTACATTTAGAGCATTTTAGCTCACCTTCAGACTCATGGCTCGAGTTCTTCAAGAAAAAACAGCAGCATCTGGTTGAGTATAACTTTTCCCTGCTGTCACCTTCAACTGTTTGTCATGATGAAAGAGCAGCGAGTATGCTTTGTTCACTGTAGTTAACGGATCTTGTAGCAAGGTGTTGCTGCGAACACCTACATATGACTCATTAAGGCCCATAAGGAACTTCATGGTTTTCTGCATTTCTAAATATGTAGTCACTTCTTTAATTGATCCACAAGTGCTGATTGGAACGGTGCAAAATGCATCATGCCCATCCCATAAACCTTTCAGTTTTGTGAAATAAGACCCAATAGATTGTTACCTTGCACATAATCATGAATCTCGTTCTCAACATGGAATAATTGAACCATGTTCACATGTGAAAATTACTCTTGCAAATCAAGCCACATCTGTCTGGCATCCTTGGAGATGCTGCTGCTGCTAGCGATTTCCTTAGACATTGATCCTAGCAGCCAAGTTTTGGCCAAATTATTACAGTGATTCCATTGTTGACATTCTTCTATATTCTTCTTATCAGGCTCCTTGATTGAACCATCTGTGAGTCTGAATTTGTTTTTGGCTGTCAAAGCCATAGTTATGGATTGTCTCCATGTGCTAAAATTATCTTTAACCAAGGGTTGTGGTACAAGCATAGAACCATGTTGATCAAGCCTAATTATTTACAAATAAAGAAAAAAGTAACCGAGCTTGATTTCCTCTAACATGTCCATTTTCATCTTTCCTGTGTTTTGTGTCTTTTGCCACAAATGTTTATTCTTGAGCACCCTTTCCTTTTCTCGGTTTATACTTTGATTATGGTACAGTTAGAGTAGTGGTTCCTTCTTCATTAATTAACAAAATTTACTTACGCCAGATTTTATATGAATATATACGGGTTGCTATTACACAGTTAATTAGGTTCCAATTCTTTTAGTTGTGCTTGTGGAATAATGATAATTTTTTTCCCACTTTAGTATTGCAGTCATCAACAGAAAGTTCTTGTGGAAGACCTAAACAAAAATTGGAAGCGAGTTGTATTGAACACCTCGGTATTTCTTCTTTTCTTTGTTTTCTTTTGTGGTTTTTATTTATAAGTTCATTAATCTATTCTCTTCACATATTTGCACAGCCAATAACACCATTGGAACACTGTGAGTGGCTGAACAAGCTGTTGATGGAAATTTGGATGAACTATATGAACCCAAAGCTTGCAATAAGATTCTCATCTATTGTCGAGGTCAAGATTTTGATTGGTTTACATCATATGATTCATTACTGGATATTTTCTCTACCCTCTGCCTAGGTTTATTTGTTTGTTGGTTTGCAAACTCTGAACATTTTGCTGAAATGAATAGAAATTTTTGCATCTGTTGACTTATTTAGCAGTTTATAGTATATTTTAGAATTTTAGAATGAGATAGGCTTGTAAGAGAACCGATCACATACCAAATTTAGTTATCTTTCAGTTTCTTCTGACAGATTGATAGAAGATATATTGAGTTTATCTCAGTTCAAGTTGCAGTCAATTTCTTTATGAATTTCTCTCCTTTAAAAGCTAAATGAAAAGGCACATTCCAGATGTCTGCTACTTGTGGGGCGTTTGTGGTGGGCCACAGTAGATTTCTTATGTCACAGAAAATCTTCTAGGAAAATGAAGCTGCAATAAAAGTGGTTATACTCTTGGTTCCTAACCACTACAAAGGTGGTCTAGAACTCGGAATCATTCCCACTTTGTCATTCTTTTTCTTTGGAAATCCATCATAAACATAATATAATCCTTTAAACAATAGTGGTTGATTGATTTGCTATCACACTTCCATTTCTTTACTGCCAGAAAGGGGCTCAAGAACTTGGCCTTGCTCCCAACTTTTGATGATTTTTGCCTTTATTTGATCTAAATGAACTTTCTTTTGCATTATTACAGTGTTCTCATGCACAACTTCTGTGTAATTTGGGTTGTTTGTGAGACCAAACTAAAAAGTTAAACATTTGTCTTTGCAGAAACGATTGAAACAACAAAGGTTGAAGCTCATGGTATGTGATATGCTTTTTTCATTGTGTATCAATTGGCATGAATATTCAAGTCAGGATTAGCATTATCGTACACGTTTCCTGAGAAAATATTACCCTTCTTGTAGGAAAAACTCGAGTTGCTGGAATTTTCACTTGGTTCATGCCCACCATCCCTTGGGCTTCAGGGGACTCGCTGGTCAACTTCTGGTGATCAGGTTGGATCCCTTTCACTTTATGAGTTTTGTTTGTGAATTTATCCCTCAGTACAGGTTGCAAGGAATCTACATATAAATAAACTAATGCTTTCTTATACAATTAAATGTTAATCAACAAGTTCTACCACTGTTTTTCCTGTTTGTTGTCTTACATGCAAACTACAAGCTTATCTTTCTGTGCCTTAAGAAATTTGTTGATCTGTTTGGTGGATCCTGTTATTCATTTAGTGTAAAAGATAGTTGTAGCATGCAAGGGCTCAAGTTGAGATAATTATATTAATGATGGCGATGATTGACTATCATATATGTTTTCGAAATTAAAATCATGTATTTTGTCATGGACTTTCCTAAACATGTGGAACAAAAAGGAAGTCCCATCAAGAAATATTTCATGTTCACAACAAAATATGACCAAGTATCACAACATTTTACAAAAGTTTAATCCATGATGAAACTGCATGGAGGTCTATCTCACTTATCTTAATTTATTTTGATATTGAGGCTTTCATGAGTTGAAAGGATTCTTCAACAACAAAGAGAAACCAAAGGTGGGGTTTGCTAAACTGATGACATCCTGAACCCATATTGGTATGAATTTGTAAAGAACATGCAAGTGTCTCTGTTTCAGTACTCACTGATGCAAGTATAGTCATGGCAGTTTCTTATGACCAAAAGTTATCCCATTGAGAGCCCATGATTCAACGGGGATAACATTTTGATCTGGTTTCTGTTCCACGTTGTCATGGCAGTGTGAGTTAGTGGTTATGCTAGGCACTGAATGATGAGAAGTGGGAACCAGTGCCTGCGGTGAGTTAGCTTGATGTAACTGAGGTGGTTGATATGCCACCCACCAACCTTCAAAATTTGAATCATTGACTTGGAAGAATGTAAGCATGTTCTGTTGAAATGTGCGTTTTTTAATGAATAAAGAAAGGGAACAGTCAAAGCCACTACATGGATAATACACATTAATACAATATATAACAAATTGATTCATTAATTTTTGTTGCGTGATGTGTTTTTTTCCCCTTCAAATGGTAAATTTGTCTCAGATTTTCATGCAGCAGTTTTTATGCTTTCTGACAGAGAATTATGCATTTGGGATTTGATTGGGACTCCAGAGACATGAGCATTTTGTTGCTGGCTAAGCTGGCAAAGCCATTAATGGGAACTGCTCGGATTGTTATAAACAGCCTCCACATCAAGGGTGAGGTATGTAAAATGTCTTGTTTCTTGCACTCTATATAATATTGTCTTGGCACTGGCTGATTGATCAAACTGTATATGGCTAATGGATTGGTTCTATATGTTCCTTGTTGATATTGACACTAGAAAGTGAATGTAAGAGAACCATCTGGTATCTTTTACACAAACAAACTTCATTTATTTGGTAGGATCAGTTGCATTTCAATATTAACATCCAAAAGTAAGTTTATAAGTTGTTAATAACAGTCACATTCTCTCAGCCCTATGATTCATCTATTGATACAGTAGGTTGACTGGTGACTATCAGGTTGATGGACATATTTTTTTTATGATTTTTTATTGCATCATTTCTTAGGTTAGCTTATAGCTCCCTTATATATCACCACCAGCTTTCCATGATCTCATTCCTGGGGAACAATTAGTAAGTTAGTGTCTCAGTTCTTTCTCACTCTCTTCCTCTCTTTTGCTGCCCTCTCCCTCTCCCTCTTTCCAGCCACCTCAAAATTCAAAGCTCTAAGTAGTTTTGAAAGTGCTTTAAGTTAATGTAAAAAATAATTCTTCCCAACCATTTATAGCTTTGAGATCATCCATTCCTTGCTTCTCACATGGGTTTTGTTTGCAAAATTCTGCCAAGCTCTGAAAATTCATTTCTGAGGGAAATGAACATTTGGAAATGCTTCGTCTATACTGTTTTAAATGTGAGGCTCCTCAAGGAAAAAGGATGTAGGTTCGGTTCTGTACTTGGGAGATCTGCAAGCATGGAACACTTCTTTCTAATAAAATATTTTTATTTTCGTGGTAATTCTACTTGGGACTGACTGCCAATTTATGTTTTACATTTAATTTCTTGTTTCGTGGGTGAATAGTCCTAAATTTCGAATTTGGTTTGGCTTTCATCTCCATCAGATTTTGCCCCCTGTGGTTGATGTTTAATTGCTCATCTATTTTTTATCAGCTTCTCTTGATGCCAGTTCTGGATGGGAGAGCGGTTTTGTACTCATTTGTGTCAATTCCTGAAGTAAGAATAGGAGTTGCCTTTGGAAGTGGAGGAAGCCAGTCATTACCTGCCACCGAGCTGCCAGGCGTTTCTTCTTGGCTGGTGTGTGTTTAACTAATTATATTTACATGAATAAGTAGTAAGTTTAGAATGTTTCTGTTTTTATTATTGTTATAATTATTTGTAATTCTCCTTCCTCTACTCTAGCCTCTTGAAATAGTTAGGTAGAATTTATCATGTTTCTTGTTTTTAGCTAAATTATGACATGTATGTTTTTTAGTAGTTCATAATAATTTATCTTGGTGTAATTCTTTAAATTTCTAGTTCCTCCAGTACTGTTGGTCTTATACAAGTGTCTGTTCTTTTGCTTTAAAATTTCAGGTTAAGGTTTTCACTGACACCTTAGTCAAGACAATGATTGAGCCTCGTCGTCATTGTTTCAGCTTACCAGCAGTAGATTTAAGGAAAAAGGCTGTTGGTGGAATTGTATACGTGTCTGTCATCTCAGCTAGCAAACTTTGTAGAAGTAACCTGAGAGGAAGTCCGCCAAGAAGGGTAAATGGTAGTTTCATTGAGCATTTTGATGATAAATATCTGCAAACATTTGTGGAGGTCGAGCTTGGACATTTGACAAGGAGAACAGATGTAAGACCAGGCTCAAACCCTAGATGGGATTCCACATTTAACATGTTCTTACATGAAGAAACTGGAACTCTTCGATTACATCTTTACAACTGCCCACCCAACAGTGTGAAGTATGATTATCTAGCAAGTTGTGAGATCAAGGTACATACTGATTCTTGTTTTGTGTAAAATTTTAGAGCACTAGGACACTTCCATTGGGTTTTGCTTACTGTGTGAGTTAATTCTTTTGTCACATTGTTTCACACATTAGCCAAAAGCTGGGGGTAGGGCATGTAATTATTTTTGTCTATTGCTATAAGAGATTGATAGCTTTAAATGAGGGGAGGTTTTTAATTCCTTTATTAAAACCATCACAAGCATCCTATTTATTATCTCATAATAAATTTTTCTGTGACTTTTTTTCTTTTCTTTTTGGAATAATTTCACTGCTCTAATACTTAGGAGCTAATAAGAACCATAAATTATTAGTATTTTATTAAATTAACTTTAAACTTTAATTAATTGACTTGATCTGTCATTGAGTTATTTTTATTACGCATACTATGTAATTTTCTAACTACATTATTCGTGCAATGTAAATTGTAATGCACGAAGTTAAAAGACTGGGATGTTAAAATGTGTCCATGATAGCCAAGTGTCTATTTCATATCCAAAATATCAGAGCAAGCAAACTTATGATTTCATATTTTTTAGCATTATCTATATCTAAAAAATGTAGAAGTAAGCAGAGCTAAGTTTCAGAAATAAATATTCCTCTGAAATCATGTATTCAACAAGAATGCATTCTCTTAACTTGTATTGGGTACAAATTGTTCATATAGACATCCCAGGTTTTTTTTTTTTTTCCTCCTGAAAAATTTATTGGTGTATCAATATTCATCATCTGTTTTGGTCTGTTCAAGCAGATGAAGTATGTTGCTGATGATTCAACAACGTTTTGGGCAATTGGACCTGACTCTGGTGTGATAGCCAAACATGCTGAGATTTGCGGAAATGAGGTTGAAATGGTTGTTCCATTTGAGGGAGTTACTTCAGGGGAGGTAAGACATGCCAAATTTTGTTGTGATTAGATACTTGTTTCTGAATTGCTTCATTATATCGATATATTTCTCCTGTAGTGCATAACAGAAGATAGTTATGATGGAATATTGAAGCCTGGATTAGCATTAGGTCATCTTTTGTGGCATCAGCTGTAAAATTTCACCATTTTTTGCTGTAGTTACTAGTTTGAATCCCAGATAAATGAAATGTGGTTGATTTTATTTCCTTTTGATGGAGTTCCAGACTAAGCTGTGATACAAATTTTCACCCACACAAGCTTATCAGGTTTTGGTTTCAAATTTTGAGTATTTGATAACATTCAGTTATTTTTCAAATTTCATTTTGTTTTATATGCAATTGATGTGAAGTAAATCATCTAAATTTTTTCACTAGAGGATCCAATGATGATAACTAAGCCATTTTTCTTGTTTATGTACATGTGGCAGTTGACAGTAAAGCTTGTGGTGAAAGAATGGCTGTTCTCTGATGGTTCCCATAGCTTGAACAACGTTAGCTCTCAGAAGTCAATATATGGATCATCAAATATTCTTTCAAGAACAGGAAGGAAGATTAACGTGGCTGTCATGGAGGGAAAAGGTCTTATTTCAAAAGAAAGATCTGGAAAGTGTGACCCATATGTTAAACTGCAGTATGGGAAGGTAGTTTTCTAGTTCCTTTACATATGATGTGTATGAAACTGAGTTTGAAAATCAGAAGTTATTAAGATATTATGCATGTGAAGCTACTTGACTGCTTCCTGTGACTATTTACGTTTGATTCTGATCATGATGCATACCTATCTTTTCAGGTCCTGCAGAAAACACGGACTGCACATAGCTCTAATCCTCTCTGGAATCAGAAGTTTGAATTTGATGAGATAGTAGATGATAGATGCCTTAAGATTAAATGCTACAGTGAAGAAATCTTTGGAGATGAGAGCATTGGTAGTGCACGAGTAAATTTGGAAGGTTTGATGGAGGGATCTATCAGGGACATATGGGTTCCCCTTGAAAAAGTGAATACAGGAGAATTAAGGCTTCAAATAGAAGCAGTACAAGTCAATGACTCTGAAGGATCACGGGTATGATTTTAATATATTTTAAGTTTAACTATATATTCTTTACTGTAGTTTTCTAAAATGCATTTTGAATAAAAAATTCGTTGTCATGGCATTAAAAATTTTAGGTAGTTACCTCACCATAAATAATGTTCAGTAGTTTCAAACAAATTTCCCATGGACATGCGCAGTGTGTTGAAATGTAAAACATATTAGGCTGGCCTGCTTGCTGCGCTGATATAAAATCAGACTTGAAGTTTAGATTTATTCATATCCAGCTTGTTTTATAGAGTGCAAACAAGCTGCGATATTACCAAGCCATTTTGAACAGCTTCTTGTCAGCTATCAAATGTTCAGAACTTCTGATAGCTAATGATGTTGTTTTCATCTTCCTTGAATATGCTTAGGGTTCTATGTCAGGTTCATTCAATGGTTGGATTGAACTTGTTCTTGTTGAAGCGAAGGATCTTATTGCTGCTGATCTTAGAGGGACAAGTGATCCATATGTGAGGGTGCAATATGGAAGCTTGAAGAAGAGAACAAAGGTATGTGGTCTGGTTTATGCCTTGCTGTTGATTCTGTTGGATGTTAAAACACTTCAATCACTCACCTAACGTTCCTTGTCTTGTCCTTCAGGTTATGTACAAAACTCTGAATCCTCATTGGAATCAAACCCTCGAGTTTCCTGATGATGGTAGTCCCTTAGAGTTGCATGTGAAAGACCATAATGCCTTGCTGCCCACCTACAGTATTGGTGATTGTGTTGTAGAGTATCAGGGATTGCCTCCAAACCAGATGTCTGACAAGTGGATTCCTCTCCAAGGAGTAACAAGGGGAGAGATCCACGTTCAGATAACTAGAAAAGTTCCAGAACTACAAGCAAGGAACAGTTTGGAGTCTGACACATCTTTAATCAAATCACACCAAATTTCTAACCAGGTGTGAATGTGTTACTCATTATTATTTAATTTCCTTTCTTTTCACTTGAGGTGATATATTGCTTTAAACATTGAAATGAAACTCTTAGTTTGCTTCAGATTTGGAAATTATCAGGACTTTTGTGAAGCATATGATATACTTTTTCTCAAAAATTTTAGGGTCGGTCAACTTTGTTACACTTCTCATAATCTTTTATATGGTACAAAATTCTGTGTGGACCAAAAAGTAAGCATCTTTATTGCCATACCAATTTGTCATCCTCACTCTTCATTGTAAAATCACTGTTTCTGTGTTCATACACATGCATACATTTTTACACTTTTTATTGGATTCATCATGAAATCTTATACTCATTATGTTTTACATGAATTAACATATACTTACAAGTGTGACGTTGCTTCTAAACCAGATGAAACAATTGATCATCAAGTTTCAATCTCTGCTTGAGGATGGCAACCTAGAGGGGCTCTCAACAGCTTTGAGCGAGATGCAAAGCCTAGAGGACATGCAAGAAGAGTACATGGTACAGATTGAGACTGAGCAAATGCTTCTACTTAACAAGATAAAGGAGCTTGGTCAAGAAATTATGAGTTCATCGTCTTCCTTGAGCAGAAGATCTTCTGGATTTTGAACCATGCCCCACTTCAATTCATGATTATCAATGCCTTCAATTTTCTCGCTCACATAATTACATTTAGTAACAGTATATAGGGATCTCCAACTCTATAATTGTATAAGTGATGCTTATAAGCTCAGATCACTGGTAGCAGCTAAAGAAATTGGCATTAATGTTTCATGATACTCTACCGGCCTTCTTACTTCGTCCCTGCTTCCTGATCTTGCCCCTAGCATTATCAAATAAGAATTGATATTAATTAACATTTTTTTCATCAACTATATTTGCAATAATATTAACTGCAATTCAACAAGTTTATGAGATGAAAAACTTTTGAAGCTATAAAAAGCTTTATTGATGAAATGTGTATTACTTTTTATTATAATCAGCATCATGTTTTTCTTTTGAATCGTTTGTTTCCCAATTCACAGAAGAAAATTGTCGAGAAAACCTTAAGGCTGCAATATTTGAGGGTAGTATCGATTGGGTCTCCAACCTATTTTTCATCTTAACTAACTTCTTAATGTTGGAAATTTTTTTGTTTAAAACATGGTTGATGATAAAATTAGTTTAAATTAAAAATGAAGTTTATTTATTTTTTAAATTAAAATTTTGTTGGAATTTAATTTATAACAAAAGCTCTTTAACATAAATAAAAAAAATTAACATGATTTAAAAAATTATTAATGAATGAAGAGGTAATTTTAAAATAAAAAATTAGTTTATTTAATAAAAATATAAAAAGTTAAAATCAAACCTAAAAAGTACTCAAGTTCCGAGAAAAAAATAACCTAATCATACTAAATTTTAAGCTTAAATTCTCACACACATATATATGGCTCAACTAAAACCTAAGTTTGAATTTATTATAAAATAAATTTTGAGGTTACAAAAATATTTTTTTAACAACATAATATTATTATATTTGAATTTGATATATGAATAATTATTTTTTTAGCGCATTTGTCCTGTATGTAAATTAAGTCTCATAATTTTTTTAAGAACCTTCTAACATTTTTCTTATTTATAAAAATATTGTTGTATCCGTTATAATTTACAAGGCAAACTTTAAGCCATATTGGCTTAAGCTTTTTTCATATATTAAGATTTATATGGTTCTCTTTGAGGGCAAGTCTCTTTCTTTCAATATCAAAAACAAATTGATTATTTTTTTTAATGATAAATATTTATATGAAATAGGTCAAAGTCATATTAGCTTGAGTTTTTTTTCATATATTAAGATTTATATCGTTCTCTTCGAGGGCAAGTCATTTTTTTTTAATGAGCTTTTTCCATATATTAAGCACCATGTTTTTCTAGCTATACACCTAACATAATGAACATAATTTGCATAATTTCAAAAGAGAGTGAAAAGTGTAATTTTTGGTGGAGTTGAGCTTGAGGATACTATTTTGGTGTTTAGAGAAGATTAATAAGTTTTAGGTTCTTAATTTTCTTTTCTTCTAAAAATTTTTAAGTTTATTAAAAGAAATGTTTCCTTTTATGATAAAAGGGTGATTTTCTCTTCTTACCTGCTATTCTCCAATACAAAAAATCCTACATTACTTGTTCTACTCTTAACCAGAGCCATTTTCATCTATAAATATGCATTAGTTAGGTTTTCATATCTATTTGTATATTTAGTATAAAATTAAAGTCATAGGTTCTATTTATAAGAGAAGGTTTGCATTGTTTTTCCATCTCTTTAATATTACCCCAACAATATACCAAGCAATAAATCTTAAAAAAGACTTATTAAAATTTCTATAAAGTTACAAAGCTCGGCGGTAGCTAAATATATGCCTTCTATTAAGGTTAAGTCATATAAAGTAATGGTATGCAACATATACTTAAAAAAAAAGATGTAGTTTGATTTAGACTAAAAAAGAAAAATAATAATTAGTAATTTGTTATTTGACTTAATAGTAATTCTAGATAATTAGATGATGTTAAAGACCTTTTAATATTTCCATTACTTACCAAAAATGTTGTTGCATCTTTCGAAATTGCTTGATATAATTTGCAAGGGTAACTTTAAACCATATCAATGTAATTTTTAAAAAAGGATGACAAATATAATTTTTTACGGAATACAACTTCATGATGCTATTTTGGTGTTTAGAGAAGATTAATAAGTTTTAAGTTTTTATTTTTTTTTCTCCCTACAACCTCTAAGTCTATTGAAAGAAGAAATAGTGTTCTTGCATGAAAGATAAAGAATTTGGTTTAATAGAAATTTTTTATAAAACTTAAGCATCACACCTAAAATTAATAGAGTGCACTTGTGTTAGTATAATTTTATTGAATAACATGTGGTGCATGCACTAATATCATAAGCTATACTTTTAGATAAATAATGCTTATTATTCATACCATGAATGATTGATTTGTTTGATCGATTCTATTATTAACATAATAAGAGAATATAATAAAAAAAATACGAGAGGAGGTTTATACAAAAATTAAATATTCATAGGTTAATGATGTGGTAATACTAGTTCTTTGATACTAAACATGAAAATAGAAGCTAGAATCAATCAATAATAATAAAATTAATCATGTCTAAAAAGAGTTCATATTGATTATATAAAATATAAAATAATTAACCATAACAATAAAAGTTCACATAATTTACTAGAAGAATAATTCATGTTCAAATCACTAGTTTTAGGTGGAAAAAAAATGATATTTATAGATTAAGTTAGGACTCATATAATTACTAAAAAAAAGATAGAAAATAAATTAAAATTTAGTGTGTTTGAGGATTTATTATATAAACAATTTATATAAAATTAGATCTAGATATTTATATGAAATTCTAATATTATATTAATGTATATAAGACATCAAGTTATATACATAATTTTTTAATGTAATTTATAGTTTTCTTGCAATTTATACATATCTTTTTATTTACTGGTTTTCTTTTAGGTAACTTTCCTTTACATTCTAGTTTGTTTTTTTTCCCCTTTAAACCTTTTGTTCTTATTTACTTTATATATACTAAAATAATATTTTTTTCAATGAATATATTGGACAACTTATACTTTATTTGTGAGGCTGTTATCTACTTTTGATCGGGATTAATTTACTAGTAGTAATTTTTTGTTATTAGAAAAGGAAAACAAAATCCCTATTTAAAATAACATAAAACAAATATAAAAAACTAAATTATCATACATAATTGTAAAATTAATTCAAGGATTAACTTGGATTAGGCTCTAAATTCTACGTCAAGAAGGTCAACCTAAATTAATCCAAAATTATTATTATCCAAACAATATTTATATAATTTCATCTTCATCCCTCTTTTTATATCTTTAATATATCTGGTTTTTTTCTTTTAAGTTTTAGTAAAATAAAAAAGAAAAAAATAAGAAAAGAAACTGCATTTTTTTCCCAATGCTTGTGATGAAAACAACAAGGAATTAGTGAGCAGCCAAGAGAGCCAACATGATTTGGCTCTCATGGTTAGTGATTTTTTCAGCATTGATTGTGGCTTTGATGTCGATTCTAATCTCTCTAATTTTTATCATCTTATTGATAAGATTTCAATAATTTTTATTTTTAATTAAGTTAAATTTTGGTTTAATTTCTTAATTAAATCATGTAGATAACCGGAGAATACGGTGCAAACTAAGTTTTTAAAAAATTTAATTTATTTTATTAAAATTTATTATATTTTATATATTTTGAATTGTTTTATTGTATTAATAATGAAAATAATTTTTTAAAATTAAAAAAAATTATATTAAAAAATATTTTAATATAAAAAATAATTATAAACACAATGCCAAATAAGCTCGTGGAATCTAACGGGCTCCTTGATTCGAGTTTTTAGTTTTATTACCATGCTATAATATCAAACCCAAGAAATCCCAACTGGTGGTGTCCAAAATGTACCAAGCTCGAAGGCCGATGCCATGTCACCCGATATGAAGAAAATATTAGGGGTTCGAACTTTACTATACACGTCTGTCATCCCCGCGGTGCCTTACTTGTTTACTGGGCTTGCAGGATGTTCAGTGAGCCGTGTGGATTAGTCGTGGTACGCGTAAGCTGGCCCGGACATGATGATGTAAAAAAAAAAAGAAAAGAAAATATCCACCAATTTCCGAGTTGTAAAGAAAATAAAAATCTTATCCTGCCATTCCATCGTCACCTCCAACTCCATCACTATAATTCCCACTGAAACATTCTAACGAAGTCTCCTCAACCTAAAACTTTCTCACCTTCCAAACAAAAACTTCTTCAGACAACATATGAAACACCAAACCAAAGAAGCAAAATCATAAGCTGTCATATAATGACCTTCACAACTGCAAAATTAACAGAATTGCCGCTGAGAACCACCTCCACACTGCCCCTCAGTTCCCACTCCCTCTTATCTAAAATCGCCACATTTCAATCCCTCAAGAAACCCTTCTCCACTGCGACTTCATCTTCACTTAGAACCAACAAAACCCCTAAAACCCAACAAAAAAACCCTAATTGGATCTCCAAATGGAAGCCTTCTCAAAACCATTCGATCAAAAACCCTGCATCAAAAGTCAGTCAAGAAAAGCCTCATTATTTCTCCAATGACAAGGGCCAAAATGCCATTGAAAGAATCGTACTACGGTTAAGAAATTTAGGGTTTGGATCAGACGATGAAGATGAATTAGAAGGATTGGAGGGGAGTGAAATCAATGGTGGGGGTTTAACGGGAGAAGAAAGACTTGGAGACTTGTTAAAAAGAGAGTGGGTCCGGCCGGATACAGTGGTTTTCAGTAACGATGAGGGTAGTGACAGTGATGAATCTGTGTTGCCATGGGAGAGGGAAGAAAGGGGGGCAGTGGAAATGGATGGAGGAATAGAGAGTGGGAGGAAAAGGAGAGTAAAGGCGCCGACTTTGGCAGAATTGACAATAGAAGATGAGGAATTGAGGAGGCTTAGGAGAATGGGGATGTTTATTAGGGAGAGGATTAGTATTCCGAAAGCTGGGATTACTAATGCGGTTTTGGAGAACATTCATGATAGGTGGAGGAAAGAAGAGTTGGTTAGACTTAAGTTTCACGAGGTTCTTGCTCATGATATGAAGACTGCTCACGAGATTGTTGAGGTTAATTTCTAGCCTGATTAATTGTTTGCTATATTATTTGATTTTTATTCAAATCATGGTGCAATTATGCTATATTTATGATCAATTATGGTGGTAGGCATCAAATGCATTTCTTATCGTAGTCATGCTGAATTATGTTGTTGAATGATGTTAGATATGCTGTTGGTAAAGTTATTAAACTATCCAATGGAAACCTGATATAGGTTGTGTTATTGTTCTTGTAAAATGACGTGATTCGCTTGTGATTTAATGATTGATGTGTTGATTTAGTAATACCATTGTTATATGTTGTTTCCCTTTCTCTTGTGGAAGATGATATGATACTTTGCTTGAAGGAACCTTCTTGTTTATGTGTTGCGAAGTGTTCAGTTTTAATAAATCTGTTCCTTTTATCACTGCTCTACAATTTTTTTTTTGTCTATTGTGGTGAATGATGGTATTTTGTTTGTTTGAGTGCCATGCTGATGTAGTGGAGATCTGGTGTAGTGTCCTGAAAAGGATTTGTTGAGAGCTAGGGTTGTAGAATTAGGGATTCTTGGTAGGAATTAGGGTTAGGGTTTGATGTATTTGGAATTGGGATGGATTAAGGATGTGTTAGGATGATTTGGGGGTTGCTAGTGTCATAGTTGTTAGAATCTTATGTTTCAAGATTCAAATCTTACAACTCGTCACAATTCATATACAAAATGACTGGATTTATTGGGTGAATCCTAGATGTAAAAGGATCGTACAATTCAATCATGGATTTGATTTGATTCAATAGGGTTTATGGGTCAACACTAATAGAAAATGAAAGTAAATGCATGATTTTTAAAGAGATGCTAAGCTAGGAATGCTAAGTTTACAGGTCATGGATGACAACAACACATAAACAATTTTCTTTGAAAAATACTTTTGAAACTGAAACAAATTGTAAATTAAATTTTCACAAAGAAAGAAAGGGTGAAATAAAGCAAGAGCTTCTAAGTCAGCCAGAATGACAAAGGTTACTTCAAAATTGAGGAAGAATAAGGTTGCTAATTATTCTTTATTAAAACTAGGTTAAGTAGTTAGAAGGTAGCTTTTAGATATTCAATTTATCAAGTCTTTAGAATGATCAAGTACCAATGAACAATATGTTGAATTTTGAGACTTTGGGATCCTTTAATGAATAATTTTGCATCAAGTTATTGACACACATTTTGTTTTGTGAATGCTCATTTTTTCTTTATTTTAGGAACATTTAGTATGTTAATTATCTTTTATGATATCATTTTCAATTGTTATTGAATGTTAAGATTCACAATCCCAAAAATAGGCTTTCTATTCATGATTCGAATCTTGATTTGACAACTACGATTAGCTCTGAATAGTAACCAAGGTTAATGTAGCTATAAGAATGACAGGGAAAGTAAGCAGAAGAAGCATGCTTAGAGGAGGCAGAAACAAAACACAAAGCCGCAGCCTGTCAACTGAAGCAAATATTCATAATTCCTTTATTCAAACTTGTACAATTTCATGGTATAGGCGCTCCTTTTACAGGCACCAAAACCATAGTAGTCTTTAAATTAAACAAGAAATAGAAATTTAAGTTTGAAAAGTATAACACTTAATGAAAAACTCCAAATTAATACTTGATCTAAAATATGCTAAGATTCCTCAATAGCATTAATATGCCTAAGCAAAATAAATTCCAACATAGTCTCGTTTACAAGAAACACTAGAATATGCAGAATTAAAAAACTTATTTTTCTTCGACTGCATCACATGCATATGGTTGTAAGAATTATGCTTGAGTGTGTTATGTATAAGTTACTTCACATGTTTAGCATGATATATTTTCTGGTAGTCATGTCTAACATAAATGATAAGAATTTGGCAAATGCAACTAACTGGTTGGTGTCATGATCAGCGTCGAACAGGAGGATTAGTTATATGGAGAGCAGGGAGTGTCATGGTGGTGTTTCGTGGAACTAACTATCAAGGGCCTCCATCTAAGTTGCAACCTGCTGATAGAGAAGGGGATGCTCTCTTTGTCCCAGATGTTTCTTCTACTGACAGTGTTATAACAAGAAGCAGCAACATTGCAACTTCATCTTCTGAAAAGAGTAAATTAGTAATGAGGATAACAGAACCTACTGAGAACATGACAGAAGAGGAAGCTGAACTTAACAGCCTGCTAGATGGTTTGGGACCCCGTTTTGAGGAGTGGTGGGGTACAGGATTACTTCCAGTTGATGCTGATTTGCTTCCTCCAAAAGTTCCTGGTTACAAAACTCCTTTTAGGCTTCTTCCTGTTGGAATGCGGGCACGGCTTACTAATGCAGAAATGACTAATATGCGAAAGCTTGCTAAAGCACTTCCTTGTCATTTTGCCCTTGGTATTACTCACCTTCTATAAAATCTTCACTTTAAAGTTCCAATATTTTTTACATTATATTTTTGACATAAACTTATCTTATGCAGGGAGAAACAGAAACCATCAAGGGCTGGCTGTCGCTATACTCAAGCTTTGGGAGAAAAGCTTAGTTGCAAAGATTGCTGTAAAACGGGGTATCCAGAATACAAATAACAAACTGATGGCAGATGAACTAAAGGTTGTTACATGCATCTAAATGGTCAACAAAATATTTAGTATTGAATTTGTTTGCTCATTGCAGGTTTTTTTACATCAATAGTTTGTAGTCCCAGCTGTTTTTTAATAGCAAAGTTCCAGGGTCATTTAACTTACCATTTTTTCTTTCTGATTCATGTTATTTCACTTCCCCCTTGTGGTTCTTCACTCTCCTTCATAGATGACATGCTTTGCTTGGTAGAAAAGACAGAAGAATGCATTACGTATACAAACAAAGTATTAAAGTTTGATGGAGTTCAATTTTCATTAATTTTTGCAGATGTTAACTGGTGGTGTGTTATTGCTCAGAAACAAGTATTACATTGTAATATTCCGAGGAAAGGATTTTCTGCCACAGAGTGTAGCTGCTGCTTTAGCAGAGAGACAGGAAGCAACGAAGCAGATTCAAGATGTTGAAGAGAGAGTGCGAAGCAATTCCGTGGAGGCAGCACCATCAGGTGAAGATGAAGGAAAGGCACTTGCAGGCACATTGGCAGAGTTTTATGAGGCTCAAGCACGGTGGGGAAGAGATATATCCACTGAAGAGCGTGAAAAGATGATTGAAGAAGCTTCCAAAGCTAAAACTGCAAGGCTCGTCAAACGAACAGAACATAAATTGGCTATTGTAAGTATGATTTCTTATTTCACACATTCTGATTTCTAAAAGACCTTGCTGAAGCATCATATGTCAGAAGCTTGTTTTCTGCCTGTGTGCTCACCTTGTTTGATCCAAGAGAAGTTTCATTCTAACCATTTTTAAATGTATGGGTTTTATGATGTTGAACTACCTGAAATTCCTTTGATGAGCTCTTCTAGTTATTTTTCATTTTCATATCAGATTAATTAAACATTTGACGTCCTCTGTTTGAGATATGTAATGCATAGTTCATATACTTACTTGGAAGCCCTTTTTTAAGATTTATTTATAAAAAAATAAGTTTGCAACCAAAAAGGTTGCTGGTGTGAGACTCGAGAGCATAGCTCATAAAAATTCTGATTTCTAAGCCAATCTTCCAGTTAAGTATGGGTTTCAGCTGTTTTTATTTACTGCTCTGTTCTTTATATACTCAAAATCAACATCAGCCTCCATGCTTGATGGAACATGGTGGTTTTTGTTCAAGTAGATGGTTATCTCATAGCGTCAAATCCTAATTTATTGTTTTTATCTGTGATGGACTGTAATATCATCATCTTATCTATTATAAATATGTATAACTTGGATGAATATTTGAATTCCTGTCAGGCCCAGGCCAAGAAGCTTAGAGCTGAGCGTCTGTTATCCAAGATAGAAACTACAATGGTTCCTTCTGGTCCTGATTTTGATCAAGAAACAATCAGTGAGGAGGAAAGGGTTATGTTTCGCAGAGTTGGTTTAAGAATGAAGGCTTACTTGCCACTAGGTTTGTATTCTAAAGTTCATTGACTGAACTTTAAAGTCAGAGCTGAAAATCTGATGGCCTGTCTGTGCTAACATTTAGGTATTCGTGGTGTTTTTGATGGTGTCATTGAGAATATGCATTTGCATTGGAAGCATAGAGAACTTGTGAAGCTAATATCCAAACAAAAGACTCTTGCATTTGTGGAAGATACAGCAAAATTGTTGGAATATGAGAGTGGTGGGGTACTAGTGGCAATAGAAAGAGTTCCCAAAGGGTTTGCTCTTATTTATTATCGTGGAAAGAATTACTGTCGACCAATCAGCATAAGGCCAAGAAACCTTCTAACAAAGGCAAAAGCATTGAAGCGTTCAGTGGCCATGCAAAGACATGAGGTTTCCATTTCCCATTGTCTCATGCTTCGATTTTTCCATTATATTTATAACCATGGTCATCTATAAATGTGATTGATGTCCCTTGTATCCATGTGTGGGGTCATGCAGGCCCTTAGTCAGCACATATTTGAATTGGAAAAGAACATCGAAGAAATGGTACGAATCTCTTTTCTAGTTTATGTCTATTAAAATAGAATTACTGGATATTTCTTCTGCATGTGCATGCTCACCAACTTCGTACTATTTATTGTGTAATTGGAGAATTATTTCCTCTCAAAATAGGACTTGATCATTATAAATAGGTTGATGAGGAATAATGCATTGGTTTGTTGTTTGTTTTCTTTTTTTATTAGCTTGTGGCTCAAGTTGTGAGGGTATGATCCCCCCTTTATGAGAGAGAGTGTATAAAGATTTTAGGATTGAGTTTGAGAATTAAATCCAATATTATCTATTATTACTTTGTTTATCTTGGTTGGTTTCCGTTGTATTAAATTAACACATTTATGGTAGTATGATGGATTCTTGGTACTAAATTGATTTTCTTTGGACTTGGCAATCTCAAGTAGTGGAACCATGAATTGGCTTGGTTGCAGAACTGCAATGCTGACCCTTCTTCATTTAGATGATGCTACAGGCTCATACAAATAACGGTCCTTGATAAGATTAAGATCATTGTTGTAGATGTACCTTAAGGATTAATTTGTAAACAAGGATGGATTGGATAAAGTGAGAAGATGAAGAGGAAAAAGGATGGATGCTATCTGTCCATGAAGTTGTTTGGCTTGCGAGGGAGGAGAAGGATAGAAGTCAACTTGTCCAAATTGGAAGGATTGAAAACTGTAAGTGATTAATGAATGATAGGAAGGATCTTTGCAATCCTTTCTTGGGTCATTAGCCCTCTTGCTTAACAAAAGAAAGACCTCATCTATCCACCATCATCCATCCTGCCCAAATCATGCCTGGCAAACAGACCCAATGTATTGCAATAATGGGAAGACACATTTCATCTCTTTTGTTTTTGGCATTTTGTTTATGGTGTGGAAAATTTGGAATGCTTTTGGCCCATGTTGGTGAACAATGACTAAATTCTGGTAAGAATAGAGGACATACTGAGGAGCGTGCTAGTTTTTAGGGTAAGTATTACTCTGTGCAATATGATTGAGGGGAACTCAAGAATATTTAAAGACGACTCCATCAAAGCAGTTGCTTGGGGAACAGAATTGTGGTTTTGGCCTCTTATTGTGTGCTATTTCAGGGAGTTTAAGATCTTTAGCAGATGATCACCACTTCAGGAAAGCTTTGAAGTGTTCAATTATTTATTTTCCCTTTGCATTCTTACCCTTGTTGTGCTCATTCTAATCTTGCCTGCCACAAAATGGTCTATTAGGGGGCAGTTAAATATGCAGAATGCTTCAAGAAAGATGTTTAATATTCTTCTGTTGTTATTTATAAATTGTACTTTAGTTTCATGTGTTGCAGCCTCTGTCATCCTTGTTGCTTTCTATTTTTTGTTTTATTTAATTGCATTTGTGCCTCCTGTGAAAAAGATTAGTTGAACCAGAGAACTTTGTGTTTTCTTTTGACAGGGGCTTTCTAAAGAAGAAGAGAATGAGAATAATTGGAGCTCAGAGGAACATGCCCCCTTAAATAATGTCTCAAAATTAACCCAAGTTAGTATTATGCTTTGTTCTCTTTGCTATTTGTCTTTTAATCATTACCTAAAAGTTTGAATTCTGTCCCTTGTTGAGGGCTTGGGTGAGTCTAGCTTGGGGTTCAATTTTCCTGCTGCTTCAATTGCTGATTTTAGTTGTTTCTGAGGAGAGAGTTATTCTCTTGTAATTAGAATATTTTGTTTTTGTATGAATGTTCAGAGTGAGGATAAAGCTTTTTTCACCGAGTCTGATAGTGAGGATGATTATAATGAGGGCATTAATTGTGAAGCTGCCAAGGATTTTTGAATTTTCAAGCTTCAAAAGTCATTATCACTGTGGAACACAAACAATTCACAAGTTTTACCTAAGTTATTGAAGTAACTGTATTGAATTTTTGTGTTCCAAGACTTTAATGCAGGTAAGCATCATGGTTTATCCTGTTTGATCATTTTTCTGGTATTTTCTTGAATTTGATATAATCTTTACCATCTTATTTGTAATTAATTTGTATTTGCAGCTATAGATTTCTTTTGAACCATTCCTGAAAAGACTTGTAAAATTCTTTTTTTTTTTAATATCAATCTTAAAGACTTGTAAAGCCTTATAGGTGTTATGTTATGGGAGTTGAACACAGTGATGTTTTCCAATTTATCTTCCCAGAAAAGCTGCTGGTTAGTGATTCTTGTGTGGTGTAATGTTAGTAGTTGGCTAGTAGTTTTTGCAGATGTGCATTGTTGCAGTCCTTTTCAGTTCTGTGTCTAAAGTAATCTTTTGAGGTCAGATGCATAATATGATATTGAAAAATCTAATGCATTCTGATCTAACCATGTTTTTCAAATTCTTTCCAGGAGGTTCCATGATAGGATCATTTGCAATTGCAGTGGATGATTCTTGTACACTTCGAAGCTGGAAGGGCATATTGCTGTTGGAATTAACACAATGAATGATTTGCTTAGGTTTGCCTACATATTGTTGCAATTCAACAAAAACCCTTGTTCACTGGCAGTTAATTGATTCATGCCTGATTGCAAACTTGAGGTTCGAGTTCAACTGCAATCAGCATCCATCACCGATGATTTCTGTTCAGACTGAACTTTGGTGATAACATATTGTATCAGTCGTGTTGTAAAGTCAAATTTTCCCAGGTGAAGTTACGTGTAACGAACCAGTGATAATGCACTCCTTCAGACTATTATATCTTCAATGATTGTATGTGTAAAAGCTTTATATATATTGTAAAGCGTTTTTGTGGCAATAAGTGTAAAACAATTACCTTTGCATGTCTCCTGTTACCTTTCTAGTTGTGCTGGCCAGCCTTAAGAATTAATCCTTTACGTCATTTTATCCCATGTGATAAACTAGCTGTGTCATTCCATCCTACCGAGTAGCTACACTGGCATCAGCATTCCCTTTTCCTTGGAGAGGTCTCAGAGTTTTCTTTCTCTGAATGGATGAAAATGGAGTCTGTGTGAATAGTTTTGAACTCCCGTAATTACGAAGCATCAATCGAAATCCTTGTGCTCTTTTTGGCTAGTTCAGTGATGTGTATTTATTTCGCAGCAAGACCTATAACATTCTGGCATTATCCCTGGCTTGTGAGACCGTGCAAGCTCCAGACTTTCCACAGTAACATACATTGCTTGAACTCTCCAAGAACAGAATCAGAATTCTCATCTCGTGAGAGTAATTTCTTGCATCCTTTAGCAGTCTGTTAAATCTAGTTCTTTACGATGTCTTTTTGCTGAACGGCCAAGCCATTGCTGCTAAAACACCTTTTTCTGGGATTTTATTTTTGTTTCGCAAAGTTCTCTCTAGTTCTCACACCAGTTTACGAGAAGTGACCGTTACCAGTGACCCCTGAGCAACATCCAATTCACCCAGTGGCAGATAGGGCGTTGATGTTTTTCTGACAGTGTGCCCAGTCAAGAAAGACCATGTTTTCCTTGAGAGACAGACACCATGGAAACTCTCACGTTCACGGGAGTATTAACAATTTACAGTTTAACCCTTCTTATATTTCACTAGTAGACTTTTTTGGCTCTTGGATCCCTGTAGTTTTTCAAACTTCACAATTCAGTCAAAAAATTTGATTTTCTATCATATCTGGTCCCTGAAAGTTGAGAGAGGCGCGAGAGAAGGAAAGCAAAGTTTCAGGTCATGTTTTGGCAACAAAAATCATGGTGTCGTGTTTCGAATTTTGAGTTTTTAAGCTAATTAGAGTGTTTTGGGATTGAAAAAAAAAAACAGTTTATGAAGGTTTTTAAGAGGTGTTTTTTAAATGAAAAGGAGTTTCATAAATAAAAAATCCAAAACCTTAATGTTCTGGTCATTAGTAGTAGAAACGTATACAAGCCTATGGACATGGACTTGATGCTCTTTCTTGGCCTTATATATATATATATATATAATTTTTTTAATATTTTAAAATAAAATTCACTTCAAATAAAATAATTATGCATGGCATCTGTAATACTGCCTCTCTCTTTTTTATTTTTATTTTTATCTCAGAATTACTAAAGGTTTTTTCTAATTAATTTACTTTTTTTTTTTAATTTTCATAGCTTTTCTAAAAACGCACAGGCGAGGGATAAATCTGGAGACATGTTTTGAAGAGGAATTGTTTTCCTGGAATTGCCCAGGTAACCAACTTGGAGAACAATTTACGTATAACATTATCGAGTGTGAGAGAGATGATGAAATTTTTGCCATGAAGCTTGTAAAGAACTGAACGCACATACAAGTTTACTTTAGACGACCACAGCACTTGATTATCGAGACGTAAGAAAATAAACTGGAGTCCCAATGTGTCGCCCCAAAACTAAGAAAAAAATGCAGAGTGCCCCATCATGAGAATCTCATAGCTGCACTCACAAAATGCAAACTGCCAAAAGTATTGCAGCGGGGAAACAAACTACTTCAATATTATGCTTCAAGTTTGTCTCAAAAGTATATCCTGCATCAGCTTCTGTGTTAGCTCACAACCAATCAACATCGATGAACCACGACGATTATAAATGCTGTTGCAATTTCTGACACCTGCTTGTAACTTAAATATGTCCACTTTAAGAACAATTGACAAACTTGGTTTACTGTCGTAGCATCTGTTGCAGCTGAAGCACTTGATTTCTTTGCTCTGGAGGCAGAAGATTAATCTGTTCTGGTGTGAGGCTCATGACCTGCTGGAGTAGTGCCTTCTCCATCTCAGAAGACATCTTCACCACAAGCAAGGCGGAACCGAAGTTTAAAGTTAGTGTGGAAACTCTAAAAAATACAAAAGGCACTGGCTTTAAAAAAAAAAAAAACATAAGAGCTGAGAAATAGTACAGGTGCTGTGCGAGAAGGCTGATTGCCCTGGGCCATCTGACCAGGATTGAATTGCGGGGGTCCTGCAAGCTGTGTCATTGTTGAACTATCTGGTGGCCCAGACATCCAAGAAGATCCTCTATCAACTTGCATTGAAGTTGGAACTTGACTGATGTACTCTGCCCCTAGATGTGAACCTCCCGCCTTAAAATGACAAGCTCCGAGATTAGAAAATTGAACAGTACCGTAGGCCATTAAGTTGATCAAAGAAGGAATATAACGCATAGAACTTGAAGCGTATGTTATCTCATCCAAAAAGACCTTGAAGCTAATGTTATTTATTCAAATAACTAGAAACCCAAAGTCAAAAGGATTTTATTTAAGGAAAAAAAAGCTAATGTCACTTGGCCTTCATTTCCAAAATAAAAAATAATGACAAGGAAAGAAAAACAAGAAAGGGAGAGATGAGGCTAATGCATACATACGAGCCTCATCATCTCATTGTTAAACTTCAATTAGAAGATATCAATGAATACCAGCTAGCCATTAAGACCATTCTACTGAGGATTATCAACACAGTTTTAAAACTTGAAAACAATGAGAATGATTTTCAAAGTGAAGAACATCGCCTGCAGACTTCTAAACCAAAACATCCAGTTTGATGCAAAGCTTCTGTACTATCACTTGTAACTTTTATGTAGCAGAGAGTAATTTTTTTTTTTTTAATAGGTGAAAAGGTACAAACAGTATCATGCTTAAATTATTACTCGTGACATCATAGCAACTCTCACATTTTCCTGTTTTAATTTCAAAAACCAAGCACGATTTAGGTTTCCTCATATAATCCACAAACAGTAGTAGTTCTGTCACCATCTGATGTTTCCTATGGAACAAAATAACCTATACTAGACTTGGACCTAGAAAGCACATCTGTCTCTAGCTTTCATTAACAGAAGTTAAATATTGAAAAATATATTTGGAGCTGATAATCAACACTTGAATCTAGATTATGCAACAGGCACAAACACACACGCAAACCATATATCAACAGACAGACTGACATTAAGAAGAAAATTTTGGTCAATCCCCTTTAGCAAGAAAATGCAAACATGTCCATCAAAAAGCCTCGTAGAATTAACATGTTCTGCATGCATAAAGCCTGACCAGTCCATTCAACAATACAGCCAATTGTTTAATGAGTTTCTAACTTCCTATCATGTAAAATCACATGCAAACCTGATATGATTGAGGTGGCTGTCCTTGTGGAAATGAAGGTCCCATGCTAGACTGAGGTTTGTTGCTTGACTGAATAATTGAAAAGAAATAAGTCATTCAGAATTGGTTATGGTACAATAAATAATGACTTAGGAACCATAATCTTCAGCTTACATGAAACATGGGCTGTGAAGGATGATGAGGAGCTCCAGCATGTTGGTAACCCATACTGGGACCCATTTGTTGCCCATACTGATGATGAAAGCTTGGAACAGAAGCTGTTCGAGGTTGAGATGGAAATGGTTGTTGTAAGGGCAGATGAGGAATTCCAGTTTTCTGTAATGGCAGCAGCAACTGGCTGGAGACGGAAGACATTTGGGTTTGATGAATTGGTAGTGGCTGTGAAACAGAATGACTAGAGGCTGGAGGCAGGTTTGGAAGTTGAGAGGATTGAGTAACAGACACTGGGGTCACTTGAGGATTCACATGCCCCTTAGGCTGCTGTGGCATATGTAAGGGATGTGAAGTCAATGGCTGAGACTGAAGATTCACTGGAGGACCAGGAGGAGCAGTTATCGACATTGCAGGTTGACTCTGGTGTTGTTTCCTCGTTGGTGGTTGGGATTGAGAGACACTTGTTTGATCCTGCAAAGCACCTTGTCCAGGCAGTGTCTGTGCAGCTTGAATGTTGGATTGCCGAGATGGTTGTGCTGATAGCTGAGGTTGCTGAGATGCTGCTGGCAGGATATTCGGAATCTAAAAGGCATGCCAAATTAAAGATATTCCGATATTAACTTGTATAAACCCAGGGAGTCAAATTTCATAAAGATTAAAAACATACCACTTGAGGAGGCTGCACCATTCCTAGCATAATCTGTGCCTGGTGCAACATATTAAGCAACTAAAATTCAGAAAAACTGAAGCCTAATGTTGTTCTTTTAAGGTACATCCAGTTGTTTATTGTGTTACCATAGGGAAATTTCTACTGCCCAGAGAGACAAAAAGAATAATCCAAACTGGATTAAGAAAATAAAAAACACTTGCAACGATCCCCATCCCCCTCC